>QKYT01000054.1:297365-322732 GCA_003550305.1 Glomus cerebriforme | reverse complement strand
AATTAATGGATTACCTCCTTATCATGATATGTCACATGAAGAGTTTTTAGCAATAAAAATCTGCCAGGGACTTAGACCAAATTTTAATATCAAAGTCCCTCAATTAATAGTTGATACTGTATATTTAAACAATGTGTAGATGCAGATTCATCAAAAAGACCAACTGTAAAATATTTACATGAAAGATTTTATCAATGGTGGAATGATCTTTTTTTTTTGATAAAATAGATAGTGAAATTTATAAACAAAGAGTTGAAGCAGACGAAATTAATAAAAAACAACTATCATTTACAAAATCAGCAGATAATACTAAACTTACATATACTAACTATTGAATTTTAATAATTTACCTGAACCAAAAAATGCAGATAATATTCAAGTAATTAATATTATTTATTATTTGACTTTATTTCAAAATAACATAATATTAATTTTGTTAATTTTATTTTATAGAATCCATAGAACCTATTGATTTTACTAAACTTAATATTAATCTTTAAGGTATACATCAGGAAGGTTTTGACGTGGAAGATCTACAGAGAAATCTATATTGAACCATCTATGGAAATCCAATATATTCCGATTGTCACACATTGATTAATCAGAGGGTTTTTAAAAAAAAAAATATTTTTTGAGATTTTTTTACTTATTATAAGAGCTGAACCGTAATGATATTAATATATCATATCTTGCAATCTAACTACTGCACTATTTAATTTTTTTTTAAAATTTATTCATGTTATATTTTATATTTATTCTAAAAATTTCTTTGTTTAAGAATAAAAAAATTATATGGAATCATTCATATTGTTCAACAAATGTATTTAGAGTTAAATAAAACAATTAATAGAGTTTTGTAATATATATTTAATATTTATATTGATATATTTTTGTATAGTTATATTGTACTATTAATAATTTCTTGAATTTTAGAATTTCGCACAGATTTCCAATGAAATTTAATGATACACAGAAATCTGTCTGAAGATCAAATTAGAATTTCAATTAACAATTTTGATAATACTACCTTTTCCAACGATGTCATGATTAGGATGATCCAATCAAATGATGTGTTATGCTGTTATGCCTCTAAATAAGATGTGTAATAAAATTTGCTATAATAGTATACTGTCTTATCCGGGATTGTTTAATATTTCCAGACAGTCGGATATACTGTATTTAGCACGTGGGAATTGAATTTAGGGTCTATATAATCGACATTAAAGGCCTGCAATGGCCGGAATTTGATTTTCATTACAGTAATTTGGCTGTTTACACGACAATACAGCAAACTTAAAGGGCTCAAAGCCGATAAAATTTTTAATTAGTGGAGAGAGTATAATACAGATACAGTATTTGTATTTTTCACTTGCTTATAAAAATCGTTGATTTTTTTGGTCTAATCTTCAAGTAATATGAAAAAATATATTTCGATCTGATTTAATAATGGGATTTCACAAACCCATGATTGAGCCGAATGTGTTATGTAAATTGTAATGATCCCAATCAAACGTTTTCTAATTAAATAATCATTAAAAAGGTCGGGACCCGGATAACGATCACTCGTGTTGGCATGATTACTGATTAGATCACGACCATCATTGCGAACTACAATGTAATTATTCTAATTGAACACATTCTAATCAAAAGAATCGCAATTTCGGACCTACCCAGATATGTCAGGATATATTCTGGACGTTTTCAGTAATATTTTCCGGACTTTCCTTTTTTTATAGGGTATTTAATATTGCCACAAACGGTCATTTTAGGGCTATACAAATAGTGCATGTTTCTGTTTCTTGTTTTCTTATTTGGGAAAAGAAAGAAAAAACCAAAAAATTTCCCTAATAGGGAATGTCTCATTTTTTTCGTGGTGTTTTAACGATTCAACACATCAAGGACAATCTTTAAGCCTTATCGTTATACCAAGCCAAGCTAAGCCACTAAGAATGCTAAGGCTGTAGCCTGTAGGTATTCCGCTTCTAATCTAGATTATTGCGAGCAATTGAACATGTAATTAATGCAACTCCCCAAAAGAAACCGAATTGTTTTAATATTGCAAACTGAAAATTCTTTAAGCATATAAAAAATAGGCTTTTAAATAATAAGCCAAGCCATATATATAGTTTAGCTTATTGCAAAATAATCAAATATCTCAGCCACAGTTTTTCACACCACATGACTTTTGTGATAAATGGCAGTAATTTCATATTTTAAGATTATGATTATAGGGTTTTATCCATGAGTAGGAGATAGTGGTGGTGGTGTGAAAGAACGTTAATGAAGGAATTGCGCCACGATTATATTTAAAAATCATTAAAATTAAATTTGATAGATGAATGAGATCTTTACTTTAATGGGGCTTAGTTATTTTAAGCATTAACGTTAAGGCTTCTGATTTTATAAGTATAAATACACACATTTATGGCTTATTGAATTCATCTCATTTAGACAAATCTAATGAGTAATATTAGCCAAGATATTTATTTATTTTATTTTCCAATAAAGACAAGAACAGAGGTATTACAAAAACAACTGTTGCTAGCAATACTAATGCTAAACTAAACAGAATATATGAGTAAAAACCTAACCCCACCGTTGAAGTCGTCCTGCCTACATATTAGCCAAGATATACTATTTTAAAATTTTTAAAGCAATAGAAAAGACATATCATGTACGGCTGCATATTTTACGTTAGTAATGGCGCAATTTATAACTACGTGGTGATGATGTATTTGTCTTAATAGTGGCGCAATTTTTTCGGCTTAGCGAAACTTAAGCTGAGATTAAGTCATTATATTATCAGTTATTATAGGACTTTATAGGAAATCTCTATGCACCTTGAGTCCTTGACGTGTCATGGTTTAATCTCAGCTTAAGCATTAAGTCTCTACACTGAAATAAATACGCTCCTGTTTCCACACATTTTTGAAAAAATAGAAAAAAAATTCAATTTTTTCTACATAAAAAAAAAAAAAATTAAAAATCAAAAAAAACAAAATTAATATGAAATCAATCTTTTTTTTGTTCCTCTTGACCACCCTTGCTGCTGTTAATTTAGCAAGTAACTACCCTGCTACAGGAGAGGTTACGTGTACAGCTACTTCCTGTGATTTCTCAGTTAAGATTATTGGTGAAACTAAAGAGTTTAAAGGAACATCTGGCTCATTTGGTTCAGGAAGATCAAGTCTTTCGGGCGTGTTGAGTGCGATTAGCGTGTCTAATATGTATGAGAACACAACAAATTTTAATTACGATTTAGAGCCCTTTGTCGCGAGCATTGCTTTCATTGATGGAACCGGAAACAAACTTGGAGGATTTGCAGGGAATAAAGACAACCCCAGTTTAAATGGAACTGGTAATGGAAACGGAAAATGGGGGTAATTATTGTAGTCGATTTATGGAAATATATAGAATATAAATAAAACATAATTTAGTTCGCACCAATATTACAAGTAAAAAAAAATTTAGTTTTAAATAATTTTTGTTAGACTAAATATCAATTTATCAATAATGTTTGTTGTAGCGGAACTAATGTTACATAAATAAAAATTTTTATTTAAAACTATTTTAATAATTTACTAGTTTGCTGCCCGTTGCTTTGCAACGGGTTTTAAATTTTATTTATAATTTTTAATTCCGGCCAGAATTATGTGTATGCACATCAATTTCCTTTTTTGGACCTTTGCTGTGTAACTTTGTACTACCATTTGATGGAAAATCTTACCACACCACCCTCGGTTGCACAGGTGTAAGGGTGTGATGTTTTATGTCACACTCCACGTGATTTCACATGCTTCCATTTTTTATATTTATATAAGGGACGATTTTTTTTAGTGGTCCAAAAAATATTTGTCACACCTTCGGATGTCACCTGTGTTACGATATGTTATATAGCCGAGGTGACACCTGTGCAACCGAGGGTGGTGTGGTAAGATGATCCCCATTTGATCCATTCGTAGGAAATAAAATTGCCTTTTTGGACTTTGCGTAACGTAACGTGATTAGGTTACACAACTTTAAAGCATTTATTTATACAGTATTTTTAATTAGATAAAATAAGTTGAATTCAATTAAATGATAAAATAAATCAATTGACATGCATGGCATTAAACTTTAAACATAAAAATCTTTATTATTTATTTCGATTGAAAAATGTGGATTGGATTGGTATAATGCAGTATATGATGCATATAGTATACAAAAATGAAAGTACATTATGCCGAAACTCATTTTTTAAATATTTATTATTTTGCCGATCTTCAGAAAAATATCTGCCCTTAGAAGAGATTATTCTGTTTAATTCAAAAACTGCAAAGTCTGACTTCCGAACTCCCTTTTAGCATTACCAGAAAATAAATGATTCAATTCCCAAACAGGATTAAAATCAGAAAATGCATCTGAAAATATTTTTGACTACATTGAACAATTTACATGATTTTCAGAAGGTCTGCTTCCGATACCACGGCTTGGTGTAGGTGTATATTGCATTACTGACGTAATCGCTGAAAGAACTATTGGAACTTCTATTTCATAATAATTATCGTAATTACAGTTAAATAGCCATTACACATGATATTTGAAGATTTTGAATCCATATTTCCAACAATGTTATTAGATACTATTTGCTTCAAAATAAAAATAGCCCGTCTAGATTTAGTGCTTTGTGACGTTTCTAAACACTTTATCAAAATATTAAGCCAAATTGAAGGTTTCTTTTCATTAACCTTAAATCTGTATTATCGAGTAGATTACCGTAATTACTATCCACGATAAACCATTTAGTAGCATGAATTAATCTTCGTGATAACTGAGCGATAGTTTCGTTATCACTCTTTGAACATTCATTCAAAACCTTGAAATAATTTGGAAACTCGGTAGTTATTTCCTCATTATAAGACTATTAAGATATTAATTTATAATTTACGATAATGTATAAAATAATTCAGATATTTTAATTAACTTACATTATTTAATTGATTAATTAAGATTTTGATCTCATTCCTCTTGTTGAATGTAGTAATCATATTGTTTTTTTAAAATATACTTAATATTAATCCTCAAGGTAAATTTTAAATTTAATTTTTTTTTTACTGTTTAAAAGTTTTTTGAAATTCTGATTACCGTATTTAATAAAAAAAACAATATAATATTAATTAAATAATATTGATTAATGTTCATCTATTATATTATTCATCCCCCTATTAAAAGTTTTAAACCGTTTAAAAATTCCATATAACAAATTTCTTTTTGTATAATATACATGTTTTATACATTGTTAGAGAAAATTAGTATGATTTTGAGAAATATATGTTTTTTTGTTTTTATTGATAATAAAATGACTTTTAAATATGAAAATTTTCTGATTTAAGTTTTTGAAGAAAGAAAAAAGGATTTGATTAATATGAATATAAGCCGCGAAAAAAAGATTTATTATGTACTGTACAGTATTTATTAATAGTGATTATTAATTAACTTGGCTTGTAGCGCAGTGGAAAAAAACAGGAATATTTTATCGATTTTAATAATTTTGAAACTACCAATAAATGGTTTGGCACATTGTTATTGAATAATAATTGTCAGTGATTTATTTTATTCTTAATAATAGTGTAGAAGGAGGATATTATTTTCATGCAGTTATTCGGCACGATCAAGATAACAATTGAAAAACATAATATCGCGAATTAAATTCAAATGGTATAATTTGAAATTTTTTAAAGAGTTTACTAGTATTATTTTCAAGGAAATGGCAACTATAAATTATTAGGACTGAATAATGCTATGATATATTGTCCGATTGGGTTTCTTTAAATACCCTCAATGTCAATCAACAATTTAATATGACAATTGTATAATTTCTGTTTATACTTCTTGTTAGAATTAATACATAAGAAAAATAAGTATCCTTCCCGATTTTAATTTAATATTGTTGACGTACCAAACACAGGATGAATGAAGTCACGATCACGAGTTACGTGATACTTGAACATCATCGCACGCAGTTATATCTTTCACGTATGGCATGTATGATATAATATATTTACACTCATGAATACTTTCTTTTCACCCAAAATAAAAGTAACCTTTTTAAAAGAATACACCAAGACAACCTGGTATATTGATACTACATACCGAGGAACTTGACAAAAATCAGAAAAAAAGGCAGAGAAAGTCTAGAAGAAACTTCCTTGTGAGAATTTTGTACGTGTATTTTTTTTAAAAGTGACATTATTTACTTTTAGAAACATTACTACTTTAATGTCCCTTTTTTATTCTTAGAACTGACTTTCTTGGACCTTTTTAGGAACTGAATTTCGACTTGGACATGGACATAAAGTGAGTTTTATAGGTTTTTTAAAAAAAAAAATTTATACAGTATTTAGAAATATCCAATGTTCCATTTTTTATTCTTAGAACCAGTTTTCTTGAAATTTTCGATGATTAACCAGTGATGGTTGGTTTTAAAAACTGAGATCATGAATTGATGGACGCATCAGTGTTTATCCGGCTTCAACATGATTCGTTAAGTGATCAAAGTTTTTCACAATTTATATATTTGTTTGACTGTATATAAGGTCTATTCATTATTTATCTGATTTAAACATATTCATTAAGTGATTAAAATCCTTATTAATTTATATATTTATTTATTAATTTAGTTTTGTTTTTTTATTCTTCCAAATTATAGTTTATATCATTATGAAAATTATCCAATAATAAAATTTTAATCAAAAACACAATCATATATTTTTTATTTTTTGTGTTTAATTCTAACTTTCAATTCTTTACATTGAGTATTAACACTATATTGTGATGAAGGATCTTTGGTAATTACCTCGAACTTATATTTACTATATAACAAGACTACCATCATTTTAAGTTGAGTCATTGCAAATTGTCTACCCGGACACATACGTATCCCACCACCAAAATATACAAATGCATTTTTGTCATAAGTTTCTTTTTCATTATTGCCTAAAAATCTTGAAGGATTAAATTTCATGGGTTCTTCCCAATAATTTGGATTCATGTGTAAACCCATAATATTGACTGATAATTGTGTAGATGGTGGAATTTTGTACTCGTTAATTTGATCTGGGTGTGCGGTGAAACGTGATATTGTTGCTGTAACTGGCCTAATTCTTAACACTAGGAGATACGTTACATGGTTAGATAATGTTTATTTTGACGATCAAAAAGATTTAAAAGAATGTTTACCTTCTTTTATTACGGCTTCGATATATTCAAGTTTATTTAAATCTTCATATGTTATGTTAAATTTAGGTCTATGATTAAATGTATTTCCAATTTCTTCAAGAACACGTCGTTCAATATCCGGATCGTTTCCAACATAATAAAGAAAAAACGATAAAGTATTTGAAGGCTTTAAAAAAAAAAATAACATTCTTAGTAACGATTCATCTCTAAAAGTAAAATATCTATTTAGATATTAATACATACACTATCAACTCCTTCAATAAGTATTTCTGCAATATTATCACCAATTTCTTCAATAGTCATAGGTTTCTCATTGCCATCGTTATCTTTTGATATATTAGCGGACAATAACAGATTTAACATATCAGGTGATAGTAGTTTCTCTTTATAATCAATACTTTCATTTTCTTCTATACGTTCTTTGACTAAACTATACATATAATTTCTTGTCCACATCATATTATTATATAGGTAACTCGTATAAAAATTTACAAATGGAAGATTACGTATCAACGATGGAACCATTAGATAATATTGCACACAATCAGATGTAATATTCAAACGATCAAAAAATTCTTCATGTAAATTTTTTTGAATATTATCAGGATTTTTATTTGTGATCCTATTATAATAAGTTGATAATAAATCAGGGTGTCGATTTGTTAACAATAACATTATTGCCTCAGCAAAAACTCTTCTCGTCCAAGGTATAAAATCAACTTCTATCGATTTTTCTTCTCGTTCTTCGATTAAAAGATCCAAGAATTTTTCCAAATCTTTAAACCCATTATTAATTAATTTCATTCCAAATCTTAAAGAATTTGGTGCCGCTACGGCTTTAATAAAAATTTTCTTAATATTAGACCAAGAATTGAAATCCACATTAAATAATATTCCATTATGACCCTTTTGTAAATCTTCTAATCCTTCTTTAGTCGTAACACGTACAAAGTAATTATTATCTTTTAATGGACTCATTACTCGTTCGACCACCCGTGAATCACTAATCATCAAATATTTACAGGACCCAAAATATAATTCAAATACATCTCCATACTTCAAACTCAAATGTTGAAGCCAAGTTTGAATATCATTTCTATGGTAATAATACTGATGTAAATTACCTAATATAGGTACCGGAAGTGGACCAGAATATGAAGTTGAACGAGTGAAATAATCATAATAGAATTTTAGAATGGATAATATAAATACTAAAATAATAAGAATTAAAATTTCTAGAATAGTCTGATTGAATTCTTTGAAAAATAACATTTTCTGAACCGCATTTATTTTTGAAGGGTGAGGAAAGTAAGAAAAATGAATGATGAGCTTATTTAATATCCCTGAGAAAAAATTCAATTAAAAAGGGATATAATTTCACACGGGTATAAGCCAAAACGGATCCGAATGACCTGATAGATCAACAAATTTCGTACAGTAGCATATTTTTATTTTTTTCTTATTTTGTCTTTTGGTTATGACCCTTAAAGTTGGCCTACTTTTTAAAGCTAATATTTCTTTATCAATTTGGAAAAACTTCGGTCGTTTCATTCACTCTTATCAAAACTTTATTTATTTTTTTTTTTTTTTGAATTTAAGAATAAATAGAATCGTTACACGATTTGACACGATATGATAGATAATAAATAGATGATCCGGAGTTAATTTACATTTATAGTAAGCTCTAAGCAACTTATCTAACTATCTACTGTATGTTATCTGAAATAAACAAATTACACGTTTAATTGTGCCACAACTCTCAGTCTTACATAATCCAAAGTCCATTTATCGGTTTCGTTATTAAATGCCTCATTTTTGCACATTTCTTCAACTTCATCTTTTACAATTTCTTTTTCATTATTATCTAAAGGAGCCAAAAAGGAAAATCCAAAAGTTTCAACCCATCCATTGAGTGAAGTTGGTAATTCCGTCGGCCTTGGAAAATGAGAAAGATAACTAACGCTAAATTTATAATTATTTAAAATTTGAGTATAATCTTCTGGTGAAGGGAAATACCTTTTATGAAAAAAGGAGATTTTAAATTAGAATAAAAAGAGAATTTTGTGAACACAATTATTAAAAATAGTCACCATGGTGAAAGATCTTTTCCATTGTAACCGCGTTTATCTAAAGCGCCAATCAAAGACTTTTCAACAACTTTAATATTTTTTTTTTTAAATAAAAAAAAATAATAATTTTTTATATGATTGTGATTTACGTGATTTATACTGTACAACACCATAAAGTCCTTACTTTGCACATTCCCAGAACCTCCAAGTTCTGCTACAAATCTACCACCGGGCTTAAGACATTTTGCGATTCCTTCAATTACAGCTTCTTGATTTTTCATCCAATGAAGTGCTATTCAATTTATGAATTAATTAGGCATTGCTTTCCTTTTTTTAAAAAAATTTAAAATTTAAGAATACATACCAGCATTTGAAAATACGGCATCAAAATATCCAATAAACCCTTCATTATTAATCCATTCAACTAATTTTTCACAATTAACTACTCTAACATCTTTACATTCATTCAGTTTGGCTTCTTCGATCATACGTTGACTTATATCAATTCCGATACATTCTTTACACATACTTTGAATGTGATATGTCAACACACCGTCACCGCATCCCAAATCCAAGATTCTTTCATGTGATTTTGGGGAAAGAAGTGTGATAAGATCGTGTTTTACTAATTTTGGCACAAAATCTGCATGAAGTTTATAATTTATTGGTGACCATGGATCAGCTTTTCCATTATTAGTATCCATTTCTTGAATCTGAATTGTTTGGATAACTTGATACTCCTATTTATAATATTTTACACGTGTCGTAATCGTGAATGACTCTCAACAAGTCACAGAGTGTCAGATCAAATCTAATCTGAACACAAGATTAAAGATCGGCATATAAATATGAATAATTTCACAAAAAAAAGTATTTATTTTCACCAATGATTTTTACTAGTGCAGAATTTTTGTACAAAGATTACAAAGATTTAAAATTAGAATTGACTCACATTGTATGCAATTTTCAATCGGTTTGATCTTCGTTAAATGTTAAATTTGATAGAAATGATTCGAGGATGATTGAAAAAAATAATTTTTTTTCCTAAAAAAAAAATCTTATATAGGATTCGATCTATACGTAGGACGCATCATGTTGTAATTCCGGCCCTAAAGAGGCGCGTACAACTAATAGTGGTATAAATTATATTTCTACATTATGTTGTTTTTCAAATATTTTCTAACGTTTCATATAATTGATATAGTGATTGGCGTCAATTATGGGCATCGATTGGTTGGATCAGATTTTAAGTTTCTTCCCCCTTATAAAAAATTTATTCAGAGTAACTATATCGGCCGAAGATTGTTATGGTACTCTCCCGCTCCCTTGTGCTTAATAATTCTAATTCTCATAACACACGCACAATGCGTTTAGTATTTCATTCGATCTTGAGTTTCTATTATCAACACTTCAAACCAAATTTATTTGATCGATATTCAGATGATGATGCATTTTGACTTGATCAGAAAGGGGGATGTGATGGATGAATGTGATGATCGATACTATACTATGTATTCATTTTGAACAGGCAAAACGATAACTGATTGAAATTGCCAATAAATTTTTCTTTCTATTATCTTTTTCCTTCCAATACCTTTTTATTTCTTAACAAAGAAGTTTTCAATAAAACATATATTATACACACGTATATACAGTATATTATATTTTACATTCGATCTTCAAGGAAAAATTAATGTGACGCGTGATACATTTTCTAATGAAAAATATTGTTTAGTATAACATAGTTCGATGATCTTATTATTTTGTTCATGTTATATGATTATTTTACAATCTAACCCTAAATCTATCTACCAGATAAACGAATATACAAAAGAAAAGAAAAAAAAAAAGTAAATAAATAATAATTTTTTGTACAAAAAAAATGGTTCATAACAGGTACCCAAAATTTATATTAATTACTTTAAACCGTATTTAATATATTTTGGCACATTTTTCCATTAATTTTTCTTGAATTCTTTTCAAGATTACCATAGCAACATCTTCCCATTTTACTTCCAACATCACATCATGAGCAACATCTCTCACAATATTAACCTTAATTCCACCGTACGTTTTACCTAATTTTTCTACCGCATCAATTGGTATAATACAATCCTTTTCACCACCAATTATAATCATTGAACTTGAGAAATTTTTTTCCTTCATAATTTTCTTTACGTCAACAAAAGTTGTCAATGTTTGCATATTTACTTTTGTATTAACAGTTGTTTCAAATTTTGAGTGATATTCATTGAGCAAATCCTGCGGAATATTTGATGAAAAGAAAGATTTTTGAGCTCGTTCTGGAGTTGAGATTAAAAGATAAGAACTTCGAAGAAGTAGAGCGAAAAGTGTAGCAGGAGTGTTTGAAATCCAATAAGGAAGGGAATGGATTGAACCGGTTGGAGGAATTGAGCAAAGTAAAACACATGAAGTTATCCTTTCGAACGAGGATTCTAAATATTTTTGACATATCGCCCCACCCATTGCGTGGCTAAAAAAAAAAAAAAAAGAATAAAAAAAAAAGGATTAAAATATATTATATAATCAACAGTTTTTTATTTTTTTTTTAAAAAAAAAAGGTGATATTATTTCTCACCCAATTATAATTGGCTTCGATAAAGTATTTGCATACAAATATGTCACAACGGATGAAACCTAAAAAATTAAGACACGCGTTAAAAAATTTCTCTTTTAATAAAAAAAAATAATGATTTTTTCTTTAAACATACATCTTCAGCATATTGTTCCAAAGTCCACGATGAATCTTTACTCTCTATCTTTGTACTGTTTCCATGTCCACGTAAACTAAAATAATAAATTAATCGTTAGAAATTTATTATTTATTTTTTTGAATGGGATTGTTAGTTAGTAAACTATTATATTTACCTCACGGCAAAACAGTCAAAACCTCTGCTAGCAAACCATCCAAGAAAGTTTTCCCAGCACCAAGCCGCGTGATATAAACCGTGAACAAATAATAAAGGCGGTAATTTTATGTTTGGTATCTAAAAAATATTATTAAATTAGTAAACATGTCCTTAAATTTCTTATAATTTTTTTTTTATTACAAACATTATTCCTTCCTATACTGAATATAAGTTCTAATTGAATATTATCGGTAGATTCAACAAAAACAGTTTTATAAGAAAATAAATTTTTTGAAGAATATGACATAATGGTTTAATTTCTAAAAAAGAAGGTTCGAAGAAGCAAAAAAAATAATATTGTTAGATAACAAAGTTTAAAAAATATTTTTTAAAAAAATTATTTTACTTACCGTTAAAAAAACCAAAAATTTCAATTTAAAGAAATTGAAAATTTTCAATTAAAAAATATTTTTAATATGCAGCTTGAAAATCAATGTTTACAGTATAAACAGTATTATATATTTATTTTTTATGATGTGAACCGTGCACCCCTTATTTGTAATATGACAAATAAGGAATCGTAAATTGCTATATTCAATAGGGTTAATAGGTTTATCTTCCTCATCAAAATCTTATTTGATGATGCAATTACTACAAACAAACGTAAGTTTTTTTATCTTATCATTAAAAAAATTTTTTTAATATCGTGGCGCAGTTATCCCGAAAATTTCCTAGAGATAAAAAATATTATGTCATATCAAGATATTCTAATTTTGGGAAGAATTTTCTCCATGAACAAATTTTTCCGAAAGTTTCAAAATTTTTTGTAGATTTTTAGATTTTTTAGATTTTTTATATACCTGTTGGCGTCATTTTTAACAATTAACGTTAGTTACACTACAGTTCGTCAAGATTTATTCCTGTATCAACTATCAAGGTACAGATTTTCATATGATTTATATGTCAATCTAAATTTTTTATTGTTTATTTACTATTTAAATTGTGCTTTATTCTTAAACACTTTCATTACAATTCAATATATATAATCTATGAAAAAAATGCCGGGAAAATGTCATTGAATTCTTTGAAGTTCCGGATACCTGGATGTTTTCCGGATTCTCATTTTTCTTTACAGATGTTGGCATGTAATTGGTCCAGATGATCGTTACCAATTTAAGATTAACCCCTTCGGGGCATTCGATCACACAAAAAGTATCAATTGTCTAGTATTGTCTACGTTACCAATCAAAACTTAAAGATAAATAAGACTACTTGCTTGGTTTGTTTATTCCTCCGAATCAATTTGTGTTTAATATATTTATTTTTTTTACACTGATTATTTTGGTAAGAGGAATAATCTTTACGGTATTGCTTTCTTACGCAATTATTTTATAATAAAAGTCATTAATACTTTTACGCTATCATACTATATAATACATTGACAAATCAGTCGTCATATTCATCATCTGAATATCTATCTGATTTATCCTACGGTTGAGGAAATTTTCTACTTTCACTATTTTTTCACAAACATAACTGTAAATCAATTGTTGAAATGGTTAACTTTTTGAGTAAAGGGTAAAAGGTTTAAATTTGGTAAAAGAATTTATTCTATACCTGCGTGACTGCTGAGTATTTATTCAATCATAAAGGATGTTATTATATAGTTATATTCAAATAATCAAACAGTTCTAGAGACGAGAATCGGTCTTGATGAATATTGGATTACACCGACTAGAAAGAGATATAGGTTGATAAATATATATAATTTATATATAGTATATATAAAAAAAATTTGAATAAAATTTTCTTTACCATATTTTTTAACATTCTTATTTATTACTGTTGTGAAAAGGTTTTTGAATAACATTGATTTCCGTGAAAATCGAAAAACTTTTGTAGGTAGTTCGAATATGTTTTTCGATGAGCGAGTCACGTCACTAAAGAATATTCCATCTTCTCCCTACCAAATATACAATATTTCAATATTTCAAGCTCTGGTATGAACTTTCTCTATAGATTCTGGGATTTAATATATTGTCACTTCATTTTCATAATAATATGTATATTAGAATTGTAAAGAGAGATATTAAAATTGAAACTGATCGTTATATAATTTAGATAAATCTCAAATCAGAACCAGTTCTCTTATGAAACAAACATAAAGGATTTCTCACTTAATAGGAATGTACCGAGAGTAGAGTAAAAAAAACAAGTTGCGTATAAAACAGATCAAGAAGTGAGTTATCAAAAAAATATATATCCCTAGGAGAAAATAGAACATTTGATATTTAAGTAAATTTATCGTTCATTACCTGCAATTTATCACTCAAAATTTTTACGCTGAAAAAAAAAATAAAAAGATTCTTTCAAATCTATTATTGATTGATTAAAAAAAGTCATAAACACGAGAAATCAGGATTAATGCAATAATTAAAATATAACAATTAAAAATTCCAAAACCTATTCAGGTATACCGAAAGTATGCTGAAATCACCGGGATACTATATTCGGATGTTTGCGAAATTAAATCCCTGTCAGGGATCCGATTGTTCCGATCGAGGGAATATGTATCGCGTGAAAACTGCATTTTATCAGACACAACTTTGCTCAGGTGTGACAATTACGTGAAGTCACGTGTGATGAAAAATTTCCAATTTAGTATGATTTTAGATATAAGTCTTGTGATTCAAATGAATCGATCGTGTTAAACAAATAAAACAAATAAAAAAAAAAAAAATACATTGAAATATGATCGCCGATTAATTCCAAAATTGACTTTTTTTTATTTTATGATATTTTGCTTTCATTAAACCTTTGAAATGTCATTCTTAACATCATGCAATAATAATCGAACGTTAAAAAAATTGGTTATATTAAAAAAAAAAAAAAAGGGGAATAAAACCTATCCATCAATGAAATTCAATGATTTTTACACATGAAAATTTAATCCAAGTTCATTTGTTTGATTCATATAAGGATTATCAAGGAAATTAAAAATTTTAAAATTAAATCTGCCAAAGATCGATCTTTTGACTTTAGGTTAAAAATTTTTTTTCAGTCAATCGTGATAGTCTTTACTAAAATAAGCAAACAATTAAAAATTATGAAACCACAGCTTATGATATATAAATATTTTTCTATTATTATCACGTCAGAGAATCTTTTAAAACCAAAGAAATTTAAATTGATGATATAACAATAAAGTTCACATAAATTATATTATGTAAAATACAAATATACTTGATTCATAGCGTGACAATATTTAGTGAATTAAGAGCTGTAATAATTGTAAACTGATATCGTTCTGTTGATCATAAAGGAACATCACTGAACTAGTCAATCTTTAGAATCAAAACGTGTCGAAACGATTGGTTAAATATATTTCATGAATATCACAAGTTTTCTTTTAAAAGACCCGAAATTTTTAAAAAGAATTTTTTAAATCACCACACTATTTTTATATAATTTTCAAAAAAAAAAAAACAATATATATATGAAAAAATGGTTACGTATGGGTATCCAGTAGGTATTGTATAATCGTTCTTTATTATTATTTCGTTTTTGTTCTTTTTTCTCTCGATTTAAAATATAAATCACGTCTATATTCCTCTTAGGCGACATTATCAATTCAACTAAACTTATCATTCCTCATGAACTTAACAAAATTATGCTTACGCCTAAAAGATCAAAATTCATAGTCGTTGGAACGAAAGATTCAATCTTTGAATGGATGGAATATTATGGGAGTATTATTTGTGAACTTGATAAAGAACCTCGTCACGTATATCATTCAAAATCTATGCCAAAACATACATCCAAGCATCAATTTAAAATTTCCTTGATCAATCATCACAAAATGCTTAATTTTGATTTATATGATGAAAAAGAACATGACGGAATCGTAAAAAGATTATTCGCGCCTGGAAAATCTAAGATGAAACTGGAAATAAAAGTTGATTATGACAACAATCTTTCGACAGAACATATAAATCATGTAAATAATACAACTCCAGTTATGAGTGCTAAATGTGAAAATGGAACAAGATTGCAAGATGCTTTAACGGTTTTGAAACATAGTTCAAAATTAAAAAAATATCATAATTTAAGTTCAGAGCAACTTGCGAGAGTCACTTGTGACTACGAATAATAAAAATAATAATTTCTTTTATATATATTTTTTTCATTTTTTTTTTCTTTCCTCAAAAAGTCGTTAATACCCTTCGTTTATTGATGTATGATTAGTTTACAGTTTTTTATTTTAGTAATTGTAGAGATACAAGTACTCTTTTTTTTTCAAATATTTATATACTGTATATACATAATTTATAAGCGTTTAAAAATTTTTTTAAAATATTAAGATTTATTTCAATTAAGCAAAAAAATGCTGCAGTTACGCAGTTATATGTAATATCACATGATCTTATAAGGCTATAACAAGATTGAAATATTTATAAATAGAATTTATTTCAAATGAACATATTCTTTGATAAATTGTCATAATAAAAAATTACAAAAATATTACTTTCAAACATAAAAAACAGAAAGGAGTAAACTGAAATATCCATATTATAAAGTAAAGAGTTCTAAAGTAAAGGGAAGAATCTTTTTAAATTAGCAAACCTACTTTAGTTTTGGTCATTATAATTATAAACTTTGGAATATAGATTTGTATTTTATATCTAAATTTTTTTGAAATTTACATTCAGAAAATGTTTTTTAAGATGATAACAGACATAATTAGGCCTTTAGGTAAAATAAAACAAATCTGGTTTCATTACATCGAATACAAATAAAATCAAAATACAGACAGGATCGGATATGGGAGAAATAAATGTGAAAAAGAAACAGGAAATGTTATCATAAAGATTCCATTAATGTTAGTTGGAATCTCATAGAAAACAACTAATAAAAATGTAAACGATTCTGCCGTAGACCTACAGTACCAATGAACTACTTGCATAGAAATTGTGATAAAATCCATCCATTTTAAACAATGGATGTATATCGATCATTATGGTATCACATAAAAATTCACAGCCATAACAGGTAATAAGTTCGCGCTCTGATGATATTTAAAATTTAAAGGTAAAATAGGATTGGATCGAAACGTGTTAATTACAGTTATGTAAGGCAGCTAAACTTCGATCTCGTATACTAACTAATGAAAATATGGAGGAAATATTAATAATATATAAAAACTTAAGTTTAAGCCCAAAGTGGTAATAAAAATTCTTCGTTTGTGTTCTAGCTTAGAAATGCTAACAATCGCACGATGTTCACAAATCGAAGAAGAAATATTATATGAACTAAAAAAAATAATATCCACTAAAAGTAAAAGGAATCATTAGCCTAAAGCGATGGTCCTAAGCCTTTAACGATCAATTCTATAAACTAATGATATTTAGCCCCATCGAATAATATATGTTTTTTTTGTGAATGATTTTGAAAAGATGATATAGCATTAAATGAATATGCCGTGTAGCTAGTGAAGGGAACAAAGACTCTTGTAAGCGATCAACAAAAACGAATACAGCGGTAAGCATGCATTCGCACTACGTGCCATGCACAATATGTGGGAATTCAAATGTTAAAAAAATCTGTATCAACCTAGGTTAAGATATGGCGTGAAATAAACAAATATAATTCCTTATAGAGAATACCTTTAGTTGAAAACAATGATCAGAAGGATCAGTTCCTTCGGACTCCCAGTCAGAAATAATTTTTTTTTCGAGAATGATTTTGAATTAAATATATAAGATAATAAAAAAGAGTAACGGAAAAATGCAAGAACCTAATCGAAATACTCGAAGCAATTATATCCTGTATTTTCCCACAAATGACCTATATGATAAATCTTACAGACAGAACACGGTATAAACCGGCAAGGTATGGATTATACCGGAGATTAGAAGAATGTATAATAAAACATGGGAAACTATATATGATATAAGTGAAGGACATATATATTGTGATACGGGGATTAGAATCGCATATATGTATGATCCTTTGAATCGTTGCTTCGCAAATAGTTCAAGTATCGTTGGCGTAAAAAGTTGCAAATTGAAACAGGAGTGATATTTTTTCCACAACTGTTGCCAATATGTTAATACCAGCTCCATTATTCAATTGTACATTTGCAAATTAATAGGCCCGATAGTATTGGTTTTAAGCTCAGTATTATACCTCTCTAGTAGAATTTTCAGCTGCTTTGTTTTAGCATGTTTGATAATATATATTTTTTTTTTTTACAAGATGGGAATAATTCAAAAGCTCAATTTGCTTACGTTGTTTATATTTATATAACTGATGACTATTTTTATTCTACCCAGAATGCTGATAATTTGGACAAATAAAACCGGATAATTGATTTGGATAATGTGTTAATATAGAAATAACGTAACTTATCTCTATATCAATAATTCTGATCGTGACAGTTTTTATCTTGCTAATGCTATTCGAAAAAATAGTCATTATTTGCAAGCCTAGAAGCCAATTCTTGCAAAAGTTCAATCATTACCAAATACATAAACATATTTGTCTAATCGGCCAGCTTTTCATATCGCGGTGATTCGCATCTTTTGCTTTGGGAGATTTCATGTTGCGCAATCCCCGTTGTATAATAATCATCTCAGGCACGAATATTTATTGCGTATAAAAGAAATATTGTCAAAATATTGTCCTCACATCATACGGCATATATGTTAACCCCAATGCGGGCAAACTTTGATTCATTTTAATCTTAATAAAGCAATGAATGTGCAACGAAAATAAAAACATGAATTCAAAGCATAATCTTTATTATAAATGAGATATTGAGTACTATACATGAATAACATGATTAAATGTAATACAAGAATATGTGTGAATGTGCAAGAAAACAAATACAAGCAGTTACCCTTTTTTTTCATGCTAAAAAATCAAAGTAATAATAACCGAACTAAGAGAGAAAACAGAAGGAAAGTTTAATCATCATCATCTTTATTTTATATATTATTCTATACTTTGAGGAGTGATTGAAGATTTGGGAAAATAAATGATGAATATGTCTTTTGTCCATTATCTGTAACTCTTCCAGGTTTTCGTTATCGCTATTGCTTTCCAAATTCTCAATTGTTCTCATTATTGCCTTGCTTTTCCAAATCAAAACCAATGATCTGAACGTTTTATAAAAACCAATGGAATAATTTGCTGCTGATGTACCCGACTCTTCTCAATCACATTCTAACTACCAGTGCTAATTGTGCGCCTTATTCGACATATGTATCCAACTGGAAGATCTACATGCAGCAGCTGAAATTTTATTTTAACTCGGAAAATATATATCCAATTACTCCTAACTGATGAATTTTTTGTCATTATTGTTGACTGATTCACACAATATCATAAGCATGTCTCGTAGCATTTTAGCTTCAACCCACGTTCTTTCAATAAATTTGTGCCGTTCTCCCCTTCATATCCGAGAATATCTGGCATCAGTTTATCTGATCCGGTTGGAATCCGCCTCCTCTAGTATCAGTAGAAGAAGCTCCTTTAAATTTCTTTTATGGACATAGACAGACCTTTCCGATCCGATCATTATCCGTTATCCGATCCGTTATATATCCGTTGCTGTTTTTAAAACTGCGGTGACCAAACGAACTTTGTTTTTTCTGTTGCTGTTTGCTAAAGACATTTCCTCGTCATGTACTGCCATTAAATCTTTTAAATTTAAAAGACATTTGTTGATTAATGACAAACAGTGGACTAAATATCATACCTCTAATATGGGATTTTTGAAAGTATCTGCATCATATTCCTAGACTTAAAATGGAGAGATATATCACTCAAATCGAAGTGGATTTTTGAATCATAGCTTTCTTGCCAAGCTTGTTTAATATATAGTCTAAGTTCTTTAGTGCTTTTTTTCCGAAATGAATTAAATATTCCAATAAATCTTGTGACAAACCTGGTTCCTAGAGTTTCATTCCATTCGAGACTATCAAACAAATTTTGGATCTGAAAATCTTCTACATCAATTGTCCAAGAATGGACCAAATGTTCATGATTACATTTTATGCCAAGGTCGAACATAATTCTTTCTACGGTCCTGCCAGTTTCAATGTCTACATTTATCCACATTGTCAAAATCTTTTTCAAATGTCTCTAGCAGTGTCATCATTTTGATAGAAGTAGTTATTAGAGTTGTTAGTTTTTCATCTTCATATGTACCGTCCTCTGTGTCGTCATCTGTGTTTTCATCGTAATATTCATCCTATCCCGAATCCGTCTATCCAACAAAATTGATAATGATTAATAAGCTATGAGGTTCAAAATATCAACTCTCAAGGTTTAGTTCCAACACTAATGGCGAATACTTAAACCTATTTACCTTGGTAGCATCCTCCAATTCTCCTTATTTTTCGTGATTCTTACTTGGGCCCTGTTTTACATAAGAATAATGTCAGCTAGAGTGTTTACGATCAATAAACAAAAAATCATAGAGATAAGCACGCTCTACTAACATTTTGCTTGATAAATTGGAGAGGTGTTTGGTTCAAAGCCAATTTTTCACTGCTAGTTGCTTTTAGTTGAGCTGTGAAGTGAGCCTCAAGATGAGCTTTTCGTTTGCGTCTTTGTTATTTCAATCGACTGTCTTTCCAAGTTTCTTGAGATAACTATCTTCGTTGAGATATTTCGCTAATCTATGGTAAAAATACAAAAATATATAAGTGAGGAATTCGGTACAATTACATTTTCAAGCTTATTTCGTGCAACGTCAATAATCAAGGGGTCTTTACATTATTCCATGATGTAACTTAGAGTACCGGCAAATTGGGAACAAAGGATTCCTATCGAAACTGCCCATAATTACAACTTCGAGCAGGATTTTATGTGGGAAACGTGAAATAGAGCAGCTGAGTGCTGATCCGATAAATCATCACATGAATGCGTGTCACAATCACATCGTGTTTTCAAAATTCGAGCAAAGGTCTTTCTCTTCACAAAAATTATATTCCACATTACAGTAACTCCTTTTTATTATCAAAGAATTTTTAAAAATCAATACTACCAAAATTAATTTTCAGAATATACTTTATAATAATTCATATCATATTCAGGATAATTACTTAAGTAACCGTTATTATTTTTTATAAATGATGTTTAAAGTATTACTTAAAGTAATAACTGATATATTTAACAAATAATAAAATTTCTTCAGGAACTATATGGACAAGAGGAACTGACGACACCGTGCCATCTTGTGTTCCCGAACAATTTCCTTACTCTAAAAATCGAAGCCCCCCGTGTATAAGGTGTCAGAAGGTAATGGATCATATGAATCATCAAATGCACGTAATAGTTCATTCATGGTAGTCGAAAAGATCAAGAATGGATATGACTGTCATCGTGTTGCAAGTTCTGTTAATCGTGATATCTTGAGTGAAGAATCAGATCTTACTGATGATATGGAAAAGTTTACATCATCATTGTCGGGGAACGTGATTATGGAATGCTTTTTCTTGACTATTACGGTCGCATATTTGATTGGGACTCTATTAATTTTTTATTATGGTCACTTGGGAATTATTTAGAGAATAAACTGAATAAACCCAAGAGTAGCCGGGTGGCATGGGGTGGAGTTCAACGGGACTATTACTGAATTTGAAGTTGGTACGTGTGCGATTCACTCTTTTTTTTTACTTTAACTTTTTATCTATTTTTTCTTTTTCTTTCAGATTCACCAGATAAACATCTACCTATTGCACAATAACGAAAATTTTGGCAGTTTCACTATCATATGAATAGAATATTTCTCGTAATCTCAGTGAAAATTAGTATACACAAATTATATATTCTGTGAAATGCATTTTGTAATCTATCTATTATAATGTATTAAAAATAATGGAATATTGAATCAATCATATAATAAAGTTTTACCCATATCTGGGCTTGTGCTTTTCATATTTCACGGTAATTATACATACTTTGGAATAATTAATTTTTATGGACCCATGGCCATCACTAGAGCATGAACAATATATCGAATTTTTGTCTCCGAAAATGTCAAGAAAAATCCATCCCAGAAAACTTAGACATTAGAACGTGAATTAGGATGGAGTTTTGATGTAGGAAGAGAACTTTCCAATCTATTCTTCCTAGTATCCAAGTTCGCCTAATAAAATTATAATTCTAGGAAAAAATTGAAACACTCCTATGGTATAGCTGAAAGACATTTTGCATGTGTATATGCACACCTACCGTATCTGAGGTAAGTATATCAACTGCACCTATTCCTTTAACTCATGTCTCTAATTCTTCAAGTGATTCCAAAGGAATCGGTTCAGACAATCTGCCCAAAGCTGAGGGAAGCATCTCAGCTTGTATTTCACCGACGATAAGGATGACCCTTGGCATAGAGAACTCATAGAGGCTTTTGAGGAGTAGGATAGAGAAGAAAGATAGAACGAAATATCGTCAAATAAAACAACTCCAGCTAAGGCAGAGATCCATGATGACTATGATGATGTGCATTATGATGACGAAATTGATTGTGATTCCATACTTCAACGAATGAAGTCAAGACAGACGATGATGACGACTCCGATTCCTGCGTGAAGAAATGGCGAGGTGCATAATCATAATCTAGTCATGTGAAACCGATCACCTGAAATGCGCAGGAAGATATTCGGAAAAATTATTACGAAATATAGGGCTGTGCAACGTATGAACATTATTTTTTTATTCCATCTCTGATAAAAAATTCTTCCATTTATTTCTTACGATTCTCTAAGAAAAAACCGTTTATCCGCGTGGGGATTGGGGAATGTGTAAGCTAATCGTTGTGATTTGCAGAGGGGATTGACATGTAGTGCGTAATTACGGAAATTCAAGCGCTATATTGACAAGCGAGAAGCCATGTTTTTTACTTCGCTCGGAAAGCGCTACCATGAGTAACCAAGAAAGTTCTTCTATCTCTGAAGTACCATCTGACACAGGAAATCTGACCAATATGGAGGACATCATAATCGTACCTGTGATCTTATAATGTGCATCCAAGATGAATATATTGAAATATCTAGAGCCAGATTTTTCGTCGATTAAACACAGCGATGATATCCCAGATTATGGTCCGTGTGGTGAATGTAAAACCCCCATTTATCAGAATATCCGCCTAGATCACTCGTTTAAACGTTTGTGGAGATATTACTCATCGGACTTGTGCAAAAGAAATTGATAAGTGAGTTGCTTTTGTGACGTGACCGATAATAGTGATCCGTTATTGCCTCAACTTGATTTTGATGATGATTGGAGGAAACGTACGCCAAGTGCTCTGAAGTAATATCTAAGGAACCTCCCTCTAACGAGGGTTGGGGCAGTTGTGACAACGCCAGTTTGTATAGTACTATTACCATGCAAACATAAGGTGCATTTCGATTGCATCGATAAAAGCAAAAGTTATGTCCAAAATTTCCATCAATTGATGATCTTAAAAAGAAGAATATTACATTTCACAACACCAAGAAAAAAAAGAAGCAAGACGTAAATCCAGGGACACGAAGACGCAAGCCATAATTCGCGAGTTATCCGCCCACCCGACTAGTGAAGGATCAATTGGTGCGCCTTCTGAAAATTCCGACATGGGAGAAGTACGACATTGATATTGCGGAAAAAAATGGGGGATCGAGCAATAGAGATTTAATTCATTTTTATTTTCGATTTGGAAAAACTCGATTAGAGCGACTCGCTATACTTTTGCAATGCAATTCTCCACAAACAGCGCATACAAAGCTGAACGAAGAAGTTAAGGAAAAACTTACGGAAAATGTAAACAAGGGTATGGTGCGCAAGAGAACAGATACAGCCAGAAAATTTTATGACATTTTTAATGTGATAGGGGAAGATAAGATTCGTCGTATCAAGTCTTTCACTGCATCTAGTTTTTCGGATTTAACGAGAAATGAGGTTGCATACATCATAAAAATTTTTTTGAGGATTAGTCGTTATTGCTGCGCCACAGTCACGTGATGGTTGTTCTATATAAGCTTTTATTATTGTCCGGAGCGAAGCGAAGGACTATATATTTTTATGCGAGGTGATAACCATTATTATCACGTGGCGATTTCCGTTTGTCCGGTCACGTGTCTTAAATTTGATTGATTGATAATAAATAAATATTGATTACTAAAAAAAAATAAAAATAAAAATATGCGCTCCGGACTTAAAATGGTTTCCATTTCCTAGTATATAAAATAAGGACAAAGATGAAAACGATAAAAATAAAAGTTACCTCACGTGTCATTTGGCACGGGTTACCTGTTACTCTGTTAGTCGTGACAAATATTTTACTATGATCACGTGGTTGGCTGATTTTAAGATTCCCCAGAATACAATTAATAGGCCACACTATTTTGAAAATGGTGATAAAATTGAAGATTTCATCAAAACATAATAAAAATGAAATGCAAGAGGTGCAAATAATCCTGTACTACTTACTTTCTCGACTATAATTTAATATATGTATGTGGTAATTTTTGCGTTCTCCACCGTTTAATTTATAGTAATTCACGCCATGTCACCTCTTGTAGCGCGAATTTTACATTATTAAATAATTTGCGTGATAACGAACATTCAAAACTAAACCGGTAATTGAAATTGATAAAAAATCATTTTTCACACTCAGGTTAGTTTTTATTCCAAATAAAACTGAAAATCATTGCTTTTGTCGTCGTGAAATTAGAACTAACACTATTTTACCCCCATAATCAACAGCATTTGGGCGAAATTGTCAACATTTGCAGCTAATCAGAAACGGTTGTTCAATCTTCCCCGTCTTTTGTAAATTCATACAAAATTTCCAAAAATCATTATGACCTACTACTTACACGAATGCTGTTCCCGCCATCATGTCTTGAAGATCGGTGACATCATTTTGCATTTCCTTAAAAATATTAAACAGTAAACATACAACGACCATTTAAACGTCATATTAGCGAAGCTTTAAAAAATTTTTTAATCTTCTTATTTATTACTCTTAAAAGCTAATTAAATTTTTTTTTACTAACATGCAAGAATTTTTATTTATTGTAATTTCGATTTTCGGCAATTCGGAATCGAAATTCGGCTTATCAGATATTCCCCTCATCCCTGAATTGATCTTTACTTTTTTCAAAATAATTTTGCCATATTTGTTCATATGTCAAAGAAAAAATTCACACGTTTTTTTTTT
>QKYT01000054.1:273940-287843 GCA_003550305.1 Glomus cerebriforme | reverse complement strand
TTTGATTTATTTTATATTTTTAATTAAAAATACAAATAAATTTATTGAATTTAATGATTGCATTTTATTAGTATTATATTAATATAAATTTTTTTTAAAAAATGCATCTTTAATATTATTACAAAAAAATTCATAATTCTATAACCACTTAAACTAGTCTTGTAAAAATTAATATGCAATTATTTCCATGCTGCTGAACAATTTTACTTAAGCTTTCTTTACTTATTTTCTTTAATCAAAGTATTTAAATTTGCTGAACAACTTTACTTAAACTTCCTTTACTTGTATTTTTTGGTCAAAGCATTTAAATTATACTTGAAAGTAAAAAAACAAAATGCATTTAAGTATTTTTACAAAAAAATTCATAACTTTATAAACACTTGAACTAGCTTTATGGAAATTAATATGCAATTATTTTCATACCTGTTGAACAACTTTACTTAAGCTTCTTTTACTTATTCTTTTTGGCCAAAGTTTCAAATTATACTTAAAAGTAAAAAAACAAAATGTGTTTAAGTATTTTTACAAAAAAATTTATAACTCCACAACCATTTGAGCTAGTTCTATAAAAATTAATATACAAGTATTTCCATACCTACTGAATAATTATTTTAAGTATTTTTTATCTATTTAATTTCACTAAAAATAACAAAATTGTGTTATAAAATCTCTATACAATATGAAAAGCACATTTGTTGAAATTATTAAAATATAACTTTATGATAAAATTTTATATAAATTCTAGACTACTATTGAAAAAATATTTATTTTTATTAATTAATAAAAACTTCTAAAATAAATTTTTAAACCAAAAAGAAACAAAAGAAAAAAAGAAGAAAAAAAATTGAAAAGTTTATTATCAAAATGATAAACAAATAAACATTGTTTAAGGATGATACCAAAAATGGAAATGTAATCAAAGGATAAGTAATATCAATCTCACCCTGGGATAAGAAATAAATTTTTTCTTCAAAATATTATGCCATAAAATTTCTTAAACTTATAAAATTATAAATTTATATAAATTTTTATATTAAAATTTTTTTTGATAAATAAATGTAAACAAAAATTATAAAATTACTTATTAAATGTTATTTAGCTTAATAATAAATAAAATAGAAGTTTGCTATTTATTATATTTATTACTAGCAGTAATCATCACTGGTATTTTCAAATTTGGTAATTCCAGTAATTTCAGCCAAAATTTAAGTGATCAATAAATAATTTTCTTTTTTGGGAAACATCTAAAGCGAAGCAGAATCATGTGATTATAGTAAATATCTGTCACTCCCTACATTACACCTTTATTTTCCATTTTTTCTAAGTATTCTCAAAACAGAATTTTTTTGATAAGTGAAATCCTATTTATCACCTGTTATTTGTCACATGCATAATTTCTTAATACCATAATTCTGGCCAAAAATTTTACAAAAATCACGTGATTTTACTTTGCTTTAGACGTATTCCTTTTTTAGAATCTTGTGTAATCCAAATTTCAATTTTGAAGAGAAATAAAATTGCCTTTTTTTGGATTATATAATATTACCTAAGTATCTATAAAAGAAAATTTTGGCAAATGTTAAAGTTTTGGTCAAAATTAAGGATATGATGACTAACATATGATGAATAGACTTTTACATCTCGAAAAAATTCTAAGTTCCTAAAATAAATAGTAAAAATTGAAAACTGCGGATGTAATGCAGTATGATGAATTATTATATATATAAAGTCACGTGATTATCAGTGATGATCACTGCTAGTGATACGTAGTAATTTTTAATAAAATATAGGAATATAAATAAGTAAAATTTTTTTTATATAATTCTTTAATTTTATAAATATATTTATAATTTTTAAAATATTTTAAATAGGTTTTTTTAAAGTTAATATAAAAACTATTATATTGGTTATTTAAATTATAAAAATAAAATGCAAGAATATTAAGTATTTGTAATGCAATATTAACATAAAATAGAATTAATATTAATAAAAATTAATTCTTTATCTAATTTTATATCTATTAAACAAAATTATGGATTTGCAACTCAAATTTATCAAATTGAATAATATATAATTTTATATTTTCTATATCTTATTATAATATTAATAATATAAAGAAATACATTAATTTTTAGTCTTACAGTAAAATTAGAATATATAAATATATTATATATACATAGTTCAATTTGTGATAAAGCATAGCAAAAATTATAAATTATAATTTTAAAAGAATAAAATTTATTATATATAAAATAGATTATAATAATTTTAAAGAAATTAAAATTGATTAAAATTTTATTTATTTACCAATATTATTAAAATTAGAATGGAATATTAATGAATTATGTAAATTTAAAAGTTTAAGAAATAATCAATAGTATTTAAGAAAATTATTAATTTTGATTCAATTAAATTAATATTATCTATAAAACTTATTAGAATTGCAGAAGAATAGAAAATTTTTAGTTATTATATTAGTAAATTTTTTAGACCTATTTATAATAATTAATTTTTTTAATAGATTATAAAATTATAAATCTTATTACTAAAAAAGATTGGTTTTTCATCAGTAATCCAATTTATATATTTAAAAAACTTAGAAATAATTTATGTTAAAGAAAAGAATAGTAGAAAAATAATATTTAGTGAAAAGAAAGTTAATTGGTAATATATTAAAGATATATATAATTATATATATTTATATATAATAGCAAAAGTTACTAAATTTAAATAATAACTAATAATATTTAATTTAAAAGAATTACATTAAATATTTATATAAAGAAATTTGCGATGATTATCATTAGTGTTTTCAGATTTGATAATTCTGATAATTTTAACCAAAATTTAAATGATTAATAAATAATTTTCTTATTTAGGATCTTATATAACCCAAATTTCAATTTTGAAGAGAATAAAACTGTTTTTTTTTTGGATTGTATAATGTTATCTAAATATCTATAAAAAAAATTCTGACCAGTTTAAAGTTTTGATCAAAATTAAGGATATGATGACTAACATATGACGAATAGACTTTCACACTTCAAAAAAATTGTTTTTGAAATAAATAGTAAAAATTAAAAACTGGAAATATGACACAGTATGATGAATTATTATATATATAAAGTTACATGATTACTGATGATAATCATTACTGATGATATGTAGTAATTTTTTTATATAAATATTATTAAATAATGTATAATAAAATTAATTTTTAACTTTTAGAAACTTTTAAGTTTTTTTTAATTAAAAAAATTTTTATTTAATTTTAAACTCAAAAAATATTTATTTACATAGTATTTTGATCAAAAAAAATTTTTACATTTTTATTTATATAACGAAACTTTATTTATTATTGATTTAAAAAATTATATATTTATTAATCAAATAAAAAAACATTATCAAACTCATATTTATTAAAAGTTAAGATTTATATTTATTTTTTAATAAGAATGTGCTAATAAAAATTAGAAACAGCAATAAAAAAAATAAAAATATAAAAAGTAACAATAAAAACAAAAAGGTGGATAAAAAAAAATAAGGGAAGATAAAAGGGAAATAAAATAAATAACAAAAAAGAAAATAAAAGAAGGATGAAAAAAAGAAATGATGGAAGATAAATGAAAAAAAAAGTAAATAAATAGGAATGAAAAAAAGGAGTAAATAAATAAAAGAAGCAAAAAAAGGAGGGTAAAAGAAAGAAACAAAAAAAGAGAAGTGAAATAAAGAAATGATGAAAGAAAAATAAAACAAGAAACATTTAAAAGAGAAACAAAAGAAAAATAAAATAAATGAAAGGAAAAACAAAAAAAAAAAAAAAAGGAAAGAAAGAAAAAAAAAAAAAAAAAAAAAAAAAAAAAAAAAAAGAAACAAAGAAAGAAAGTAAAAACAAAAAAATAACAAAAAAAATGGAGTAAGAACAGAAAAATAAAATAAAGAAATAGGTGAAAAATAAGACAAAAAAATGAAATGAAAAAGAACAAAAATAAAAAAAAAAAAAAAAAAAATAAAAAGAATGATAAAAAGTTATTAAAATAATAAAGAAAAGATAATTAAAAGGAGAAAATAAAGGAATTAACTAACCAAATAAAAAGCAAAACTTATAAAATAAGAAAAAAATTAAGTTAGTAAGAAGCAGAATGTAATTAATAATCAAAAATAAAAAAAAATATACTTTAATATAAAGAAAAAAAAAAAGAGTAAAAGATCTAAAAAATGAAATAAAGCTAGTAAAATGTGTATTTCTTAAATATATTAAATTTATCATAGTTTTATTATAAATTGTAATGAATAAATGCAAATTACATAAATTTTTATAAATTAAAACTCTTGATAATCAATCATTTTAATTGAGCATAACTTTTTACTGATTTTTAATGAAAATTTTGGCAAAAACAATGATTATTTGCAAACATAAATTTTTTAAATGGGATCTCTAATTAATATTTTCATTATACATCACTAGTCAAATGACACATCCTATGATCTAAGATCATCTCATGAGAATAAAAAAATTAATAGACAAAATATAAGAATAAAATAAAAAAATAAAAACTTAAAAGAAATATGAAATAACAAACCTTAATTGCAAAACTAAAAAAGCAAAAAGACCTAAAGAAATAAAATAAAGTTAGTAAAGAACAAGTGTAAAAAATAAAATAAACATTTTATTAGTTAAAAAAAAAATGTAAAATGTTAAAAAAATTTTTTTCTTTGATTTATTATATAATTTTTTTATATATGATATTTTATTAAAATTACTAAAACAACATAAAAAAAAAGAAAGAAAAAACATATCTTTATTACAAGTAAGTAAAGAACCTAAAAAAAAAATATAAAAATATGAAATAATAACCTTCAGTTTAAGTTAAGTTTTGCCAATTTGAAATCATAACATGTTTTTGTATTATTGTATAATATGCCTTTTAATTCACATAATTTTGTAATTTCAAAACAATAAAAAAATTGAAAAAATTAAAGCTTACAAAAATCAAACCTGTATTTTCAAGAAAAAAAAAATTATTTAGCATTCTAACTACTAAACTAATTAAGTAAATCTAATAATTATTAGTGAATAATAGATATATTTATATATTATAAATCTTTAAAAAAAAAAATTTAGGCAATGATTACCTAGGCATCAATCACTCAAGCAATAATTATCAAATAACAATCATCCAGGTAATATTTAGCAATTCCTATTAATTTATATGTAGTGATAAATAAAAAACAAAAATCAAAAAATAGATTTTATTATAATATCAATTTGATTTGTTGTTATTTACTAATAGTTTTTTTTGAAATACTTATATTTACTTTAAATAAATATTTAGATTCAATAATTTAATTATTTTACAAGATATATTTAAAGAGTTTTTTAGTACTATTCATAAACTTGATAGAAATTCATTTACATAAATCCTTAGATTTTATAAATATATTTTAAATAAATATTAAATTATAATATTAATTTTAAATAAAATAAAGAGTATTAATATGAAAAAACTGATAATATTAGAATTAGTATTACTATTTTATTAGCAAGAAAGTAATTATTATAAATTTATAAAAATATGGATTTTGTAATTTATTACTATGATGATGCATTACCAATGTCACATGATTCATAATTCTAGCCAGAATTAAATAATCTGCAATAAATTAGTACCTTTATGAAAATCTTGTATAATCCAAAATTTCAATTTTTGAGAAACAAAATTGCTTTTTTTGGATTGTATAACATTACCTAAGATCCAAATAAGAAAATTTTAGTTAGCGTTATAAAATTTGAGCAAAATTAAACATGTGATGAATAACATATGACAAATAGTATTTATCATACTGAAAAAATTCTAAGTTTCTAGTAGAATTAATAATAAAAACAGAAAATTACAGTATGACATAGGAGAACAAATTATTATATAGTATAAATCATGTAATATAATAGATCACGTGATAGGGGTAGTGTGTATATTTACTTCAGTATCATCACAAAAAATTTACATCTTCATGTGATTTTGGCCACCATTATTATATTCTTGACCTGCATTAAGAAATTAAGCATGTGACAAATAAAGTATGACAAATAGGGTTTTTCACACTGAAAAAAATCTAAGTTTCTGAAATACATAGTAAAAATGAAAAACAGGAAGGATTTAATACTGATGACAAATTTTAAAGGTTATGTGAAGGTGAAAAAATTTTATGGTGATACTGGGAAAGATGGTGATGTATCACTATAATGATAAATTACTTTTTTCTAAAAATATTATTTATTTAAAATATTTATTATTTATAATTAGAGATTATTAAAAAGATAAAAAAAAAATTTAATAAATAATAATGATTATATTTACCAAAAATATTTTATACTTATTTAATATAATTATCATCTTTTTTTTACAATATATTTAAAAGCCTTTTTGCAAATGATTTAATTATGAAAAAATTAAAATTCTATTGGAATTATATAATAAAAATATTAATCAGAAAAATTATAAAATTTTTTACTATCAAAATAAATGAAAAAGTCTTATAAAAATTATTCTTTATAAGGATTTTATTAATAAATTATTACAATAATGATAAGATATTATTAAAAAAAATAACTAATAGTCTTATTGCATATTTACTTTTAAAAATAATATTTAAAAGAATATTTAATAAAATAAGCATTATTAAATAATTTTAAAACTATCTATTAGCAAATAATTATTTAATATCTAAAGAAATTATTATTCTAAAGTTAGAAGAAGCTTTAAAATTCTATTACATTGTTAAATAGATTATATTTCTAAAAAGATATCTTAAGCTTTTAAAAGAATTTTAAAGTCATATATAATAATAATTAAAATTCAGAAAATATACATATATTAATAAAAAAATCTAATATCCTAAAAAATTACATACTTGGATTAAAATAATTTCAAATTTAAATATAATTAGATATTGCTAAAGAATTATTCTTAAAATTATTTCTAATAAATGCATTACAATAATTACTTTAAGTATATAAAAATAGTATTAATAATAAAAGAAAAAGAATTTAATATCTTTGATATTAGAATATTTAAAAAAAATACTTTTTTTAAAAAAAAAATGATATCAAAAGAACAAATATTTGTATAAAAGATTATTATTACTATAAACTTATTATAAATAATATAAAATAGTTTAATAGTATTCTGTAAGTATAGTATATTAAATAAAATAATAAAGCAAATTAAGTTTATTTCAAAAAATAAAATAAGCTTATAAAAATTACAATATACTAATTTAAATAAAAATACTTTACTTATATAGAGTTAATATAAATAAATTTAACTTATAAAATCACTATATATATGTATCAAAAAAATTAAAAAAAAGTGAAGATTTTGTATATTTAATATATACTTTTAATTTGTATAATAATTAATAATTTTTATATTAACAATTCTGGTAATAATAATAATCAGATTATATAACTTATAAGTTGCTCTTTTCATTTATTTATCTAACCTTTAAATAATATTAATAATACATTATTATAATAATAAATTAATAAAATAAATATTAAAAATTTTATAATTATTTTTTTATATTAAGTTTTTTATTTATTGCTAGTGGTGATTTTTATCAGTATGTAGTATATGTGGTATATTATGTGATTATAGGAGTTTATTTATTAAAATACAATATATATATTAAATTTTCTAATTAAAAATTACAGGTTTTTTTAAATATGGTAATAATTACCGTATATCACGGGCCATAGTACCCCCCCTATGCATAGTACCTCTCTTGAAAAATTTAATAGAATTGTATAGTATCCGGGGGATATTTTACAATTATCTCGTGATCCAGTGATCAGATTTGAGCCATCTTTTTTTTGTTTAATAGCTCTCATTGAGCTCTTCATAATAAAAAAAAGATCGTTCAAATTGGACCGGTATATCGTGAGATATTCGCAAAAAACGGAATTTTTAGGTTTTATTTAGTACCCGGGGGTACAGGGTCAAACCCCCGATTTTTGCAAGATACCCGGGGTACTGTGGCCCGCTATATACGGTAATACTAATACTAATACTAATTAAACTTTACTATATTTTTTGATTAGCTTTATGTTTATATAAGTATGAATATTATGTCTTTTATCTAAATAATAACTATATATATATATTTTAACAGCATTTTCTTTTGTTAATGATTTATATCATTTTGAAAGTTAACCTTTTGGCTTATGATATTCTAAATTGAATACTTTATAAATATTATCTAAACTAGCTAAAGGTTGCCAGTTTGCTAAATAATTTTATTATAAATATCTTTTATATAATTACACCTAATCTAGTATTTTGCTGATATTTCATAATAAACTGTATAAGAATTCCAATTAATTTAGCTATAATAATTTTTGTTATTGCAATTTAAATACTTATTTTTATTATTAACATTATAATATCAAACTGAATTTTTTTATTTATATTTTTTTAATAATTAAAATATACATATATATATTATATACATGAATTTTATACACTGGCTAGAATATTAATATTAGTATTTCTAATTTAGTTAATATAGTACAATAGTATATTTGTATAATCCCTTATTTCTTTTAAAATTACAATATTTTCAGATAGCATTGATTCAAACTAACAAATATGAATGAACTCAATATGAAATGATATTTTCACAGATTAAAGAAAAATTCAGTACTGGTATTGATATGGCATTCCTTGATTTACAATATTTATGCAGGTACATCCTTAAGAATTATAATATAATGTGATTAGGAGATCTTGGTAAGATTATTGTAATATAGAAAACTTGCTATGTTTCTTAAATATTATCATAAAATACAAGAGATTTTATAAACAAATTTGAAGTATATTATATATATGTTCTATTATATCATTATATATAAAGTTATTTTTTTCAATCTAAGAAATAAATAAAGTTAAAGTTAATATAATTAATTTATAGACTATGGCCAATAAAACTAATACCAATTACAAATAAAACTAACTTACCTGAGAAATTTAAATTAAATTTTTCTGGTACAATAATACCTATTATTTTATTTAAGTTCTTTGAAGTGATAACAAAGTACTAAATGCTAAATGGACTTGCAATATACAATTAATTTCTTTAAATACTGTATTATAAGTTAATGGAAATTCAGTTAATGGATTTAATTTATAGTATTATGACTCTTATTTTAATTTCTATTTAATTACTTTTGCCAAATTCTTTAACAAAATATCCAATCTAAATACTTTTTAAGTATACTATTATAATTTAACTCATTGGGTTGATTCTACTCCTGTTGTAAAAATTTTTATAATAAAATATTTTGTTCAAAAGTCATAATATAGTTTATATTTTGTAAGTATATTTTATATCTTGATTTAAATTGTTCTTAATTGTAATTATTTCGCATATAAAAAAAATCTTTAATAAAGTTTTTGTTCATATCATTATATAGCTTAGATTTTGCCTTCTTTTTATATTCTTAATGATATTATAAATAGAGTTTTTCAAACTCAAATCAAATCAAATATGAAGTTAATTTAAATTTGTCAAATCAAATTAGGTTCAAATTAAATTCAAATCAAATATTAAATATTTGTCAAATTAATCAATCAAATTAAAGAATTTTTAAATCAAATCAAATTTAAATCAAATCAAAAAAAGCTAATTTGAATTTGCAAATTTAAATCAAATTGCATATCCCTAATGATAAATATATAATAAATGACAAGTTTATGAATATTTAATATGAATAACTGCAATTATTGCTGAATTTTTATCTATAAATAATATCACAGGTAAAATATTATTAGTTGCTTTAAGCGTACATTGCAAAATCTACTCATAATTAGCTTAAGTTTTATATTTGATTAAAGCTTATGCAAGAATTTTTGTTTTAAAATTAGTATCAATATTAATAAATAAACTAAATACCATTTTATATTAATTAGTTTTAGCTGTATTATTATGAATAATAACATTATAAAATTTTGGCCATAGTTTATTATGTTGTTAAAAAAAATTCCTATAAGTTCATTAGATGAATCTTCTAAATATAAAAATACTATATAATTAGAATCTTCTTTTTGCTGTTTTAAAGATGTAAAAGTAATGTAGATGCATTAGACTTGTCATAAGTTTGTATATCCTGAAATTTGTTAATTGCATTATACAAATTTTTCTTTTTAATATGACAATGAGAAAATTCTTTGATGAGAAGATTATATTATTAATCAGTATTTAATTAATCAGTAATTAATAATTATTCAGTACAAAGTACCAAATAACTGTTATATTGGATTATAGATGCCATCCAAATCCCAAAATCAATTTGGGCATATAATAAAATCCCAAATTATTTTTGGCATTCCAAATTATTTTGGCACTTTACTTAATAAATTATATATAAACTAAATGAATTTGTACATCCCAAATTATATTTATAACATTTCAAAATAATTTGAATGCCATCTATATATTGGATAATTCAAATTTAATTGGTTAATTTTAGAATCTGCAAAATTTAAATTTGATTTTCAATATTATAAGCTACTTTATAGATAGCATCAATTGTTCAGTTCAAAATGCTGAATAAATGATTTATTTAGTGTTATGTGATTTTTACGTAATAAACTTTTTACTTTCATATTTTTTAAGTTTTTTTCTATAAACTTTCTTTTAAAATAAACCAAATTTATTTTTTCAATAGAGAATACAAATTTTAATAATGTAAAATAAATATTTAAATATATTAAAACTACAAATTATTGCAAAATTAATAAGTAATAACTAATAAATTCTTTAGCCTTTTAAACCAACAGCTGAATTATAGTTATTTTAGATCACAATTCATTAATTAGAGTACAAAATTATCTTAAAATAATAAAGAAGAAAAAAAAAATATCCTTAATTTAGTACAAAGATTAACTAAAACTATCACTAATAAAAATATATTGAAAAATAAATAGAGAGGTATTTATATTTTTTATTATTTAAAATTTTATATATTAACGCATTCAATTTAATTACAATCTAATGATTATTTTAGCAAGACTTCACAATTATTAAGCAAAAATAAAAGATTATTGTAAGAACTTTCTATTTTTAAATTAAATATACCAAATACAACAAGAAAAAAAAAAGAAAAACAATAAAATAAACTAATTAATTATAGATAAAACAATTTGTATAATAATTTTTATTTATAATAAAATATTTTATTATATTTTTTAATAAACAAATAATGTTTAATACAAGATTTTAATACCTGATACAAGATTTTAATGCCTGATATACAATTTTAATGCCTAATACATAATTTTAATGCCTGATATATAATTTTAATACCTGATATTATAAAAAAACTGAAAAAAATTACAGGATATCAGATAATAGTATAATATTCAATTTTATCTAAAATTGACTGTAAAAGATATAAATTCTTTGGAGTTAATTTTATAGTTTTACTATCATTAGGGATATTAACGGTTTAGTACAAATTGACCAGACCGCAGTCCAGTTATAGGATTAAGTTTGGACTGGACTAATATAGAACTAGACTGATAGGACCATCGGTTTTATAGAATGGTCTTATAAGAAAAATTTTTTTAATTGACTAGATATAAATTGGATTAAAGTTATAGTGATAGCCCAAATTATAATGCTTGATCATGTGATTTATGATAACGCTTTATATGAAAAAAAATTAATCAGTAAAATATTCACTATTTACACAAATTTTATAATTCAGGTTAGCACTATAACTTTGGCCCGATTTATATCTATCGGTTAAAAAAATTTTTTTTTATAAGACCATTCTATAGGACTGTTCTATAGGACTGCAGTCTTATAAGACTAATCAGTTCTGGTCTGTGGTCTGGTCTTAGATCATAAACTGATAAGGACCAGACTAAGACCGATCGAACTGGACCATTAACATCCCTAATTATTATATAGATAATTATGACTATTTTTAAACTTAGTAATATTTATAGTTTTAGTATATTTTTTAAGATAGAAACTGATTTGCTATGAATAGTTTGTTTTACCTAAAGTACTATTATGATATGTATCAATATCTTCAACTTTTTCTGATTTGCTTATTCCAGATTTTTAACAATTATAATTATAATACCAAATAATAAATTTATTAATAGAATCAAAATCTTACAATATTTATTTGCAACAAATTCATGTTATTACATATGTATTTACTACACATTGAATTGTATTCTAATCTTTAAAAGAATTACCAATTTTTATTTCATTTATATTATTATTGTCATTATACTTCTCTGTAAAATAGATTTTTTTAAATTATGACTGATGTAATATAATAACATAATTTAACATAATTCATATAATTTATTAGTAAAAATTATGACTGACGTAATTGATTTTGCCTATGACAAAATATTTTGATAATGGCTTTTTAATTTTACTAGAAAGTATAGTTGTTATCATCATTTGTATCACTTTTACTCTCATCAGTTTTTACAAATTTAAGCAGTTATTTATTTAAGTCACCATCATTTATAATAAATAAAAGAGTAGATAATAGTTCTTGGTATTTGCAATATTCATCCTATACTTGTAGCCAAAATATCCCTAATTTTAGCCAGGTTTCAGTTTTGGGTTTCGGCTAGTTTCAATTTACAAAACTCTTTTTCCGAAACTGAAACTATGACCAAAATCTGAAACCTTAACCGAAACCTGAAACTGTGCCCGAAACCTTTTATTAGGCTAAAATCTTAAAATAGAAATAAGATCTGATCAACAGATCTGATCTAATCTCTTTTTTTTATNCTGTACANCACNTTCATTTAACTATACACGCTCATTACAATTTTACACAATACAATAATATAATTCACAATTATAATAGTTTATATTTTATACTTTATAATTTAATAATAATAATTAAATACTTCTATTTTGATAGTCTTATAATCCTATACATCTAATAAAACTAAAATTTTAATATAAAGAATACAAATTATAAAATGTCTTCTAATCTTTTAAAGAATGTAGGTGGGTGACCTGTTAGTAGAATATGGGAATGGATTATAAAAGGAGATCCGGTACCTAATTCTAAGGGATATTATTCAACAACTTGTTCTTTTTGTGAATTTTATTGGGCTACAACTAGGGTGTCAAAACTTAAAAAACATCTTGCATATGATTATAACAAGATTGATTCTGATACTAAAATTAGTGTTTTAATGATATTAACAAATAATTGCGAAGATTCAGAAGATGATAGTAATATAACATCAACCACTAGATCTAGTAAGAAAAGAAAATCAAATAATAAATCACAGACTTGTATAGATGACCATTATGAAAATTTTNNTANTCCATTAGGCAAAGAAGATCAAATCAATAAAGCTTTGGCAAAAATGTTTGTAATTTGTAATTTGCCATTTGCTCTTATTGATCATCCCTACTTTGTTGAATTTATTAAGACCATATGTTCTACCTATAATCTTCCAAGTCGTTNGGTATTATCTGAAACCCTTATTATTCAAGAAATATCCAGAATTAGTATCAAAGTTAATAGAATCATTAATGAAGAAAATAATCTTACCATTGCTTTTGACGGATGGACAAATTCTACTGGGCAATCAATCTATGATTATTGTTTAATTACTGATGAAGAGCGTAGAGAATATCTTTAGTGTTCAAAGAATTATTCTGATGTTTTCCATCATACAGGTGCATTTTTTGGAAATGAACTTATTAAGATTGTAGATGATATTGGTCCTGAAAAATTAGCCGTGGTAGTATCTGATAATGCGCCAGATGCTCACGTTGCATGAAAAATTCTTTGTGAAAAATATTCTCATATTATTAAAATTCGCTGTATAGCTTATTGTATTAATCTTAT
>QKYT01000054.1:232179-268550 GCA_003550305.1 Glomus cerebriforme | reverse complement strand
AAAAAAAAAAAATATTTAACAAAAGAAAAAGTTACGGGAATCAAATTCCCAAAGATAGTATTTCTTTGAAAAATAATAGAGACCCATTGTCTATACAAAATTAACTATGTCTAGAACAACAGTGTGTAAAAAAGTAATAAAAGAGAGAATAATATATATAAATATGGTAAAAATATAAATCTAAAATGATTTCAGAAATTATATAATAAACCCTGGTCACCCACCAAATTTTTATACCAAGTAAATAATATATTTTTAAATTTTATATCTGATAGAGGACCAGTCTAAGGAAAAATTTTTTTTGCTCGACTCTGACGACCTTATTCCCCCTATATTCCGATGTCCCCCCTTGAATTAAAAACCCCTCCTTCAAAAAGATAAAAAAGAAAAAAAGATAATAATATATATATAACAATTCTAATTCATTCTAAATTTTGATTTCTGTTGGTTTCTAAAATTTAATAATAATTTCGATTATTACTACTAATCCAATTCGAACTAAATCCTGAGTTCGTTCCATATGCTGAGTGTTGTCCAAAATTATGTAAAGATGGTCCAAACCCATGATTTGACCCTTCATACCTACTAGTTGTTGGACTTCCCGTTGAAGGTGATCCACCAAAATATGAGTATCCGGAGGATCCATTAGAAAAATTAAATCCACCAGGTGTTACGAATTGAGCTGGTGAAGAACGTCCAATAGTAGATCTATTTGATGAAAATCCATTATCAACAGAATAACTTGTTGGTGATGAATAATAATTTATTCCTCCATTAAAACCATTATCACAAAATGAGGAGGTACTTGATTGACTTGAATGACCGCCAGAACTTAATACAGAACTGTAATAATCATAATCAGAAGAAGTTGAAGAATTTGTAAGTCTTCGAGCCCGTCGACTGATTGGAGTTTGAATTCCAAGTTCTTTCATAATTCGTTCTTCTCGTTCTTTTTCTTCTGCAAGCATCATTTCAACATCTGTAACATCAACTTTACTAGTTAATGCGGCTCTACCTTCAGCAATCATATCAGCTAATTTACAATTAAACTTGAGGAAAATATCATCATCATCATGATTATTATTTTCAGGTTGGGAAGTAGATGTGGATGAAGTATTAGTATTATTGCTCATATCCATAGATGATGATTTACGACGTAAAAATCGACGACCTCGACGAACACGAAATTGTCGTCGTCGTGAAGATGTGTTGGTTGTTACAATCTTTTGCGAAGTTAAAGGTTGTTGAGGAGCTGCGAATACTTGTTGTGATGGTGAAGAGGATAATGCTGGAGTTGTAAGTTGTTTTGTTTCGGATAATTTATCATGAGGGGTTGTTGTAACAGATGGTGATGGCTTAAATTTTAATTAAAATAAAATAAAGTTAGTTAAAAAATTAATAAAAAAGAAAAATATCATAGATTATAAAATTTTTAAACATACCATAGACCAAGAATTATCATAAGGTGGTGGAGGTTCTTCTTCTTCAACATTTTCTGTCCAAGCAGATTCATTTTTTTTATCAAGTTTATTATCATATGAATCATTTTCATCATCATCCTCATCATCTGTTTTAATTTGCAAAACATCATCATAATCATAAGTATGTCTCGTTGGCTCTCTGACTACTGTACCTCCTCCAGTTAAAGTATTAATGGCATCAGAGGCGATAGCAGAAGTATAAGCAGCGAGCTCTGACAATTTGTATATAAAATTGGTAGCAACTCCAGGACGTTGTTTTTTAAAAGGAGGTTCTTCTATCATATCATCACAGGTTTGTTGTTGTTGTAGTTGTTGTTGTTGGAGTTGTTGGAGTTGTGGGTTATGTTGGTTTTGCAATTCAAGACGTCGCTTGGAATTTGCCGAAAAATCTTGTATTGAAGTAGACTGCATTGTGTTATTGGCAAAAACCGTGCGAAGGTTTTTTATTTTATTTTATTCGTGTACGAGAGTAACGGGTAATATTAATACTGTATCGGTAAGGAAATAATAAAATTTACAGTAAAAGGGATGTTGAAAAAAAAAAAAAAGTCTATACGGTTTTGTAATAGTTTTTATAGTTTTATTTTTCGGGGGGAGGATTGGGTGGGGTATTGTGAAATACATTGGAGAATAAGTGTAACAATAACGCATGGTAGATTATTGAATCGATCTTATTATAAAAAAATATATAATTACAGATATATTTATCCGTATTTTTGTTTTATTATTATTACAGTTGTAATTTATATTATTTTTGTGACTTCTTTGAAAATGTTACACCGATATGATTGACGATAAGAAACAAAAAATAAATCATATCACAATTATTTATATCCGATAGAAGTTTTAAAAACATCAAATCATAATAAATATTAAATATTATATAAATAAAAATAAAAATAAAATGTTACAATTTAAATACTAAATTTAAAAAACCTTTTTTAATAAGTCAACATTTGTCCAAAAAATTTATTTAATTATTCAATTTTGGTAATAATAAATTAAATGTGATAAAAATGAATAATTGTGATAATAAATGAATATCGGTTAATATAATTATGGTAAGTGTGTTACCATCCATCAAAAAAAACCACTAAACCTAAAACGAACTCAATTTTACGCCGTTAACGATATGCAAGTCATTGCAGACGGTAAAACAATTGTCACATAGAAACGCATTGTTGCTATTACTCATCTTGTAAACTTGTTAAATAACAAATTGGTATCAATTGAAAAAAAAAAAAATGATGGTTTTCGTACAGATTTATCATGACACAGCGAAAGTATTATTACCTTTTCCTTTTGTAATTCTTTGATACCGATAAGAAATTGCAGGAAAAGAAAAAGGATTATTTTATTTTTACTTGTACTACATGTCACAAAATGCAAAGGGTTTGTATTATTTTTCTTTATAATCTTTAAAGCTGCAGTATTTTTTTTTTTTGTACAAAATAAAATTTAATTAATTAAAAACAACGTCTTTTTTGCCTTGCATGATTAAAAAGAATTTTGTGGATACCGTTAAAATTTTCTAAAGTGGTAGGCTTGTAGGTCAAATGCAATGCCTTATGCGAGTCGATTCACATGTGTATCTTTATTTAATGAATGCTAATAAAAATAAGTTTCTGATTTGTTTGCAATTTAAATTAAATTTATTTTATTCACGTTTTAAAATGAAAAAAAAGAAATTTTTGGTTCCTTATTTATTATTATTATTAAAAAAAAAAAAAAAGAAATACTGAAAATTTAAACAATTTCGAAACTCGTATAATTTAATTTAATTATATGCATGATAACGTAATCGTTTACAATTTGTCACGACAATGCATATTATAAATGGTTTCTATAAAGTATGGCGTTTAGTTAAAATGTGATGATTAATGCGGTTATGTTTAAAATTGTTTAATCCAAATTTATTCTCATACTCTCTAATAAACACGTCTGATTCTCATACAAAGAAGAAAGGAAAAAATAAAAGAATAAATTTGACGTTTATAATATTTAAATAATCATTGGTTCAAATTAATAATACATTAACTTTTAAAAGAGTTTTATCCATTGTTTAAAAAAAATATCCCCCGAAATTTGTTTTTTTTTCAACATCCAGTAAATTCCGAAAAAAAATATTTTTTTAATATATGTACGTTTATGCAATGCAACAAACAGCAAAGACAAATGCAAAGTTTTTGGCGAAATTTTATATTTAGAAATCCGCGAACAATGCACCTTCTTCCTTCAATTATCTTACCGATTTGGACGATTTACAATTTCAATTCGCAATGGAAAAAAAAAAAAGATTTTTATCATCTTATCTTTCTTCACAAAGATAGATTAAAGTTTATGTGATTATATCGAATGTTTGGTAATATTGGTAAACGATGAATTTTTTTCAGAAGCGAAGCATGTTCATTATTTCCCATTCTACAAAGAAAAAAAAAAATAATTTACGAAAATCATACGTTTTGAAGTTACATCACTATGATGAAATCACATGATAACCTCATACGATTTTTTGTTAAGTAACACGAGAATAAATAAAGAAACTATTGGTTTTTTTTTTGCTAATTTTTTTTTTCTCACCAATGTTTTTTTAGTACTAATTTTTTTTTTTTTACTAATTTAAAATTTTATTTAGATAACCATTCAAAGTAAAATAAAATAATGTCAACTTCCGATTTTAATCAATGTTCACAGCCTTCTTCTACAATAATATCACCTATTCCAAATAATCCTTATTTTTTATGTAACATTCTTGCGGATAATGCAAGAGAATATATTATGATATCAAATCAATCATTTTTCGGTTTATTTGATGTTATATATGCATTTATTTTTGCAATCGTATTAGGATTTATGGTAAGATTATTAACATATTTATTTATTTATTTATTTTATAAAAAAAAAAAACATTATTAAACGAATGTTTTGATTCATGATTAGAATCAAACAATAATAACATATTCAATATCTGTAGCGATGATAATAATATGGATTTGGATAAAACTTAGTATAGTAAGAGAAGAAAGTATCTTATCAGTTAGAGACGTTGGTATCCAAGTTAAAACTATTTATATGAATGGTAGAAGTGTTTCAAGATTTATTGATAGATCAAAAATTTCTGATATTATAATTAATGAAGGTATAACTATGTTACAAGTTAAATTTTATATGGTTATAATTGTTGAAGGTCGAGATAGAATGGTTGTTGTTTTTGAGGTAAATATATAATCATTTGTTTTTCTTTTTTAAGAGAGAGATATATAATATTGTTTTAATTAATCAATAATTATTTAATTAATTTTAGCATTTATTACCAAAATTAAATGTTTTATTGCAAGTATATAGAGGTACTAGATATGTAATATTTAATGAAATCGAAGAGAATTCTGATCTTGATGGTTATTCTAATCCTATTCATTTATGTGATATTCAATCATGAGATCTTATTTGAGATTTAATTCAAGATTTCTCGAATTCTTAAGTTAGAAATTATGATGACGTTGATTATTTCACTGCTACTACGTATGTTAGCAGTAAAAGAGGATTATTCTGGCGATTCTTTAAAATTATAATTATATTTTCTTGAGAGATTTTATTTAATAATTCTTTGAATAATTAATCTATTCATAAATAGAATCAACTCAACGCATAAATTTTCTGACATGAATTTGTATATTTTTTTTTAAAAAAAAAAAAAAAAAATATCTGAACATCTTGTAAAACGATGCAAAGCTATATATATGATGATAAAAAAAAATATATTTTTTTCAATTTTGCTAAAACATATGCATGCTATATATATATATGATGATAAAAAAATAACAATTTTGCTAAAACATGATGCAAGTTATATATATGATGATGATAAAAAAAACAATCTATAAAGCTATACTCCAGTAAATATGTTACACCGGAAAATCAGCAAAAGCTAATATATTCTATATAATTATGTTTGATATTTTTCATGAACGCAAATATTTTTTGTACTGCAAAAACAAATCATCTATGGAATAAATATTACCAACTAGCCACATAAAACCAATGATTCTTCTATAATGCTTCAAAATTTAGAACCTCTTTACCTCGACGTTCATTTATTCTTATTATACGTTCCATCTCTTCAATATTTAGCATTTTCAAAGATTTTATAAATTCATTTATCCTATCTCGATTTTGTGGAAGGGAATACGCGAATTTTACATCCAATCCAGGTCCACAGATAGCTTGCATATGAGAATGCAAGAATCGTAACCATTGCTTAAAAGAATTTTCTTTTATAAAGACATTATAATCGATCATTCTTAAGAAATCGCGTTCAAACACGTTTAGTTGTTCGATGGTATATCCGGTGAAGGATTTCCAATGATTGGTTTTGTAATTCTCATCTTGAAAAAATTTCCACGCTATAATTAATGATGAAATCAATGCAGGTAAAGGTTTTATGGATTCTTGACTTTTAGGACAGGGTTCTGTTGAAATGGTGAATCTTGAATAATTAAAAATACATGATAATTCAACTTTTGAACGACTCAAGCATCTCTTGAATCGTAAGAGATAATACAATGCGAGCTCAATAATTCTACAATTTGTTCCAGACTTTTGTAGAACTTGTTGCATCCAATAATGGAATTTACTATCGTATGACGTATCCCAGATCGCCAATATGGTATATCTGACGGTGTCTGTTGTAAAAAAAAACAAAAAAAAAATTTGAGTATTTCAAAATTTGTTAGTTTGAAAGATTTTTAAAAAGTTTACTACTACCCAGATAATTTTGGTGCATGTTTTCTAATGGGCTGAATTTTTGCGTTACCGAATAAATATCATACAAAGAAGTGATCCAATATTGAGGTATTACTCTTTTGACATTTTCTTCGGTAGTAGATGAGATATAATTTGCGCGTTGATCTCCATTATTGTGAGGGTTACAAAATTCTTGATCAGAATCTGTACAAGAACTTTGAGCGCTTATAGATGAATCACTAGTATTAGACGGATATCTTGATAATTCTATCTGTCCTACAGACTGACATCGATAAAAGTCGGATGATTCAACATGATTATGTAAATCAACACAACCTTTATTCCAAAAGGTTTTGTTTGTTGCCGAAATTTTTCTCCACGCGTTGCTAACGTCAGAGTCCGTTGAAGTTGAGTTAGTTGAGTTTGGACTTAATACAGGTGTACAAGTAGAATTATCTTCATCATATCGAATTTTTGTATAACTTATATTATTATACTTATTATACATAGTAGGATGATTTCTACTGATCTGTTGTTTATTCCCGTGTTCAAATTTTTTTAGAGGTATGTTTTGAGACGTAACTACTGCTTTTTTGGTGACTTGCTCATGAATATAATTATTCCTTTTATTACAAAACACTTTATTATTATTGTCAGAACGTGAAGAAGTTTGAAGGGACTTTATATTTGACCGAGTTGACGCAATAGGCATCGTTATACATATATCTAATTTTTTTTTTTTTTAAAAAAAAAAAAAAGGGACAAACCGGCAGAGTTGCAAAAAAAAAAAGAAAATGGATTAGCATATTATTTATACACCTAACAAAAGGATCTTTTGATCAGGCACGAGAGTTACACTATAAGTAGGATTAGCCTGTTTTTGGCAAATAGAATGTGGGGTGGTAAGTAGTGTTTACATAATACATTTTTAAGATAAAATTCACTAGTAAGATCTTTACAAAAGAAGAAAAAATTTTCTCATAACATGATAATAATTAGATGACGTAAATTTTCTGCGGCATGATGCAGTAAAATTAAGCATATATCAAAAAGTCAATAACGAATTTTTCGTGTGATCTACCTTATCTAATGATTTTGGCGACCGAACTTTAAAAACAGGAAAAAAAAAAAAAAAAAAATAATAATAATAATTTATCTCATTTGTCATAATAATATGTTCAAATCGCAATACTCAATAACATCGGGGTAGTCTATTATTAGATAAATCTTATTATTATTCTTTTTTTGGATGTAAGAAAAACTAAAAGAGATAGTATGTGAAATTCTATTTAAAATGTTAATTGTTATAATAATAATACGATATCAAATAATAGTCATAGAATTGCACCCCTAACCAATTTAAAACAAAATTGCTTACGAGAAAATAAATTTTCTCAACCCAAATCACGAAATTTAACGAATATAAATAGCATGACTTTATATCCTTTTTTTTTAAAAAAAAAAAAAAGTTTAATTACTGTAATATATTAAACAATCATAAAAAACTTTTGATGATATTTTTTATCCATATTTAAAATGGCACCAGCTACTATTGGAGAAAGTTCTTATGCCAAAAATGCAGTAAAATATATTGAGATTTTAAATAAATTACGTAGTATAGGAGCGCAATCCGCAGTTGACCTACCGACTGTAGTTTTTTGTGGTAATCAATCAGCTGGTAAAAGCAGCTTATTGGAGGCAATTTCTGGAATTCAGGTAAAGTATTTTTTTTTCAAAATTCATAAATATCTGTACCCATACTCAATTTTTTTTTTTATAATCTTATAGTTACCACGTTCAGATGGTACATGCACAAGATGTGTCATGGAAATCCGTTTGATCCAATCCTCTAGCGATTGGTCATGTCAAGTTTCTTTACGTAAGGAGTATGATGCTCATGAGAAAAAACTTATTCGTCCTGAAGAATCAAAATTTGGAGATATTATTAACGATCCGGATAACGTAGAAATAGTTGCTCGTCGAGCTCAAAAAGCACTTTTAAATCCATATAGTAGCCCTGAAGATTACTTTAATCATGATTTTGAAAATATAAATTATGTGGACGATGCAGTTGATAATGAGTTAAAATTTACAAAAAATGTTGTTTGTTTAGAAATAAAAGGACCAAAAGTTCCAAATCTTAGTTTGATAGATTTACCAGGAATTATTCGTAAGTGATATGACAAAGTAATTGTCAAATATAAATTTACTGCGGCAGATTTAATATTTTTTTTTTTTATTATTTTTGAAGGTCATGTTGAAAATGTAGAGGATGAAAGATTTATAAAATTAATCGAAGAGTTGGTCGAAGATTATATTTCGAAAGAACAATCTATTGTCGTGGCAACTATTAGTTGCAAGGATGAAATAGATAATCAAGCTATCGTAACACTTGCAAAGAAAGCTGACAAACAAGGCCTTCGCACTCTTGGTGTTCTAACTAAACCAGATACGATTGAAGAAGGAACTCATGATAATTGGATAAAAATTGTGAGAGGTGATGCACACAGTTTGGCTCTTGGGTATTATGTTGTGAGAAATCCAAAACCAAAAGAGTTGAAAGATGGAATTACTTTTGATAAAGCTCGTAAGAATGAAATGAGGGTTAGTAAATATGATAGATTAAATAGATTAATTAAATTTTTTAAATTTTCCTAACTATAATTCTGTTAAATAGTTTTTTGAAGAAGAAGAACCTTGGAGAAGTTTTCATCTAAGAGATCGTTTGGGTGTTAACCATCTACAAAAGAAATTATCTGACTTATTAATCCATGCAATCAAACGTACCCTCCCATCGATTAGAAAAGAAATTGAAGATAAGCTCGAAAATGTTTGTATATTTATATTTTAATATTCTTTGATTTATTTGTTTATTCTTGAATACATTTTTTTAGATTCATGATGAACTCAAACAAATTCCTGAGCAACTTGGAGAAAATCCACGAATTGAACTTTTCCGGATGACAAAAAAATGTGCTGATTCCATTCGAGAAGAAGTCACATGTTCTAATGATCAAACGGATTTATGGCAAGAAATTAACAAAGGATTAAAGAATTTTAAGTATAATCTATGCTCCACACGACCAATTTTTGAAATCGGTGGTCAAAGATTTGATATTTTACAAGAATTCATAAAATCTACGAACGAGTTCGATGATAAAGATGATGAATTACTTATAATTTCAGAAACTTATGTAGCTGATATCGTCAATAAAGCACGTGGACGTTTATTACCTGGTTTCACACCTTATAGTGCTGTTGTTAGTCTTATAAAGATGCTCCAAAAAAAATGGAAAACACCAGCTCTTGATTGTTTACATGAAATTAATGAAATTATGGCTCAACATGTAAATGATTCTACTGATAATATATTTTCACGATTTCCATCATTGATTGGTAGAATGAAGTATGCAATGAATTAAGGATTTATTTAACTTTTAATGATTTTTTGTCATGATTACTAATATATTATTATTATTATTTTAGATTTAATGCAATGACATTTCTTGAAGAATGCAAACAAAATACGGAGAAATATATTGATTTTATAAATGAAGTAGAAGGAGGCGATTTTCCTTTCACCTTAGACGAAGGTTCCATGATTGTTTTAAAGAATGAATATTTTAATAAGTTTCATGAAGCGAGTACGCCACACATGGATGATAACCAGAAACCGTTGGATACATTAGAGATAATGGCTTCCGCTATGGCGTATTTCAAACTTGCATTCAAACGATACGCTGATATTGTTTCCATGACAATAATTCATGCTTTCATTGACAATTTCTCAAAAGTTATTGAAGAAAAGTTCCTTGAGGCTTGTGACCCGATGGAAGGTGAAGAAGATTTTGAACTTGATGAATTGATTAAGGAGGATGAAAATATAAGTGGAAGAAGGAATAGTTTGCTAGAAACCGAGAAACATTTGCGTTCTATGTTGGCTAGTCTTATAAGATTTGGATATTAGAAACCTGTTTCACATGTTTATTATGCGGTTTTATTTAAAAAAAGGGAAGGAAAGAATTAATTAGATAGTTAAATTACTATTACTAATAAATATTTCTATTTGGTTAACAGTTAACTTCATTTTGATACATGTTTAGTTTGTTTCTGTACTTTATATATTTTAATAAAATTTTTTAAAATACCATACATTTATTAAATTGCAATTGAATTTTTATAAATTCCATTTGTCGGCAAAATGAAAAACGTAAGAACTCTTCCATGAAATTACTGATATTAAAGGAATTGATACACCAAATTTTGTATTTATTGTTTGATTTTAAAAGTTAATTCTCAAAATATATGAAAACCAAGTAATAAGCAAGAAAAAGCAAAAGAAACCAATTCTAATAATCCTTAAAAATAAATTACTATATAAAAATTAACAAAAATTTATTGCTATTTTTATCATTTTTAATATTTCATCTCAATATTTCCATATTTTAAAAAATTAGAAATTTTTTTGATTTATTGAATGAATCACATCCATATTAATACCATTTAAAAGTTTATAAAGGGTGTATTCTTCCAAGTATGAAATTTTGGTGAATAATAATATTTTCAGAAGAAAAATACTATTTAAGATTTCTCCAAAATAACAAATTTGGCTTATATTTTATAAAATTAATGATTAAAAAGTTTATTTTTAAGAAAATGTAATACAATATGCAATTATGTAATTTAAGACAAACATTAAATAGTAGTTACGGTAAACTTAATATTTTAAAGAATATTGCACGGGGTCTTAATGATGTGTATCTCTAGATATTATAATTATTGATTTAGGATTACGTAAACCAACAAATGAAAAACAAAAAGTTATTTATAGCATTGGAATTATTATATATGAAGTATTTAATGGATTACCTCCTTTCCATGATATGCCTCACGAAGAGTTTATAGCAGTAAAAATCTGCCAGGAACTTAGACCAAGTTTTAATATTAAAGTTCCTAAACTACAGTATGTGTAGATGCAGATCCATCAAAAATGTTTTTTATTTTTAAAAGTTTTTTGAAATTCTGATTATTTACTGATATTTTTATAAAAAAAACATTTATTTTAAAGAAAACGAAAACTATATATGGTTTTATTTTTTTGTGTTTAAGCCGTAAATAATATTAATTAAATAATATTATATTATATTTTTATTATTCGTCTGTTACATTACTCAACCCCTTATTAAAGTTTAACAATGCATAAAATATGTATATGGAATTTTCAGAGAGGATATTTTATTTATTTTATTTTTAAGGGGCGTAAGGGCGTGTGAATTAGTATTCTTTTGTTTTTATTGATAATAAAATGGCTTTTAAAAAAGGTTTATTTTAAAAAATAAATATGATTAATATGAATATAAGGCGCAAAAAAAATTTAAAAATTTAATATCATGTACTGTATTTATTAATGGTTATTGATTATTAATTAATTAAAGTACAATTGAAAGAGTAGAACAATAGATTTTTTTGATTTGATTTTTGACGCAAAAAAAATTTTTACAAACCGATAATTATCAGGTGATCGCAACGCCTCAAAATTATTTTTGTTCTTGCGTAATCTTAATCTGATTAACTTAAATGATGAAAAATACAATTAAGGACGATATCTTCTTCAAAAATTATCAATCGAATTCTGTCCCTAGAAAGGAATTTTCAGAGCGTAAAAGAGTCTCCGAGAGAGAAAAAGTAAGTGAACATCACACAGATAGATTAAATTCCGCCTAGTATTGACATGTATGATAGTTTGCCTATACAGATAGGCTGGAATTTGTCGGTGGAAAAATTTGATACTTTCTTTGAACACCACGATACACACGGATATAAATTTGACATCGATCAAAGGGGAAACGTATTTATAGTTGAAATGGAAAAAGCAGAACGTGCATTTGTTGTTGCACGGCTTCAAAAATATTTTGACGTTCCCAACGGAGGTGTCGCCGATAATCTTCTGATAGATGTTGCGGGTGCTTCGGGTAAGAAAAATTCCTTTGAGTTGCTTAGGCTTGTTATCAATTTTATAATCTTCTTATGTTTTATAATAGCTCACTATCGACCATGTGGAAGAGGAAAACCATCAGCACCCGATATGCTATATATCCGGGTTTGAAAATTATTCCAAAACCTCCAATTCTAGCTCCACTTCCACAACATGGACTATGATTTGTTCGTAGAGTCCCACCAAGGCCTTCCCGACATAGTGAAATTCCTCCAGTTGACAAATCAGTTGGTTCTGTCATATTAGATTTTTTTTTCTAATTTTCCCTAGTCTTATCATAAATTAATTATATAGGGAAGACCCCACGCACGAATGATGTGCGAAATTGCAGTATCCCAAAGTTATAATTATTGGGATGCAAAATGTAGTCGTTGGATGCGACAGCAATACGTAAGATGCGTATTTGGAGTTAAGGTTTACGATAAAGAAGCTACACGAAATACAAATGGACAGTTTGATCGGTGTATGATTGTACGTGTTACATGGCCTACTTATTATTCGATGGTTTCGAATTTTTTAAAATTTATCTATTTCTGATCTTAGGTCAGACTCTGGACACGTTAGCCAACACCAATACCAGGAAGGCACATAGCAACAGGACAGGCAGGAGTATATTATGAAGAGGTAAGATTAGCACGCCATTGATGTTCTTGCAGTCAATTTAAATGGCAAATATCTAATCTATAATATAAACTTATCAAATTCTTTTATAGTGGGATTTCGGTACTCTCGATTATTACACTGGTGCTACTACTGCTTGCACAGGATTAATTATCAAGTTAATATCCCAGTGCAAGAAGTATTTTGGAATCCACCTATCGTCAGAGGAGTTCCTTCTGCAGTTGGATATGTCATCACGGTTCCTGGTGGAGTTACTGCACAGAATTTTGTTATAGATTTGTATCAAATCCAACAGGTGGTCTTGCTAGAACATGTATATATTGACATTAGATAGCGCTCATAATTTTTTTGATACTCAGAATATGATGTATATTAAAACATTTATATTTTAAAAAATGAATGCATAATAATTATGTAATACAGTAAAAAAATAAAATGAAGTGTCTTGGTAATTATATTATATTTTTGATGGTCATTCCTCCTGACACTGAGTTACCTCGGGGGTGCTAAAGAAATCATCAGCTTCTTCTTCAACTCTTTCTTCTGTAATGAAATCGTCTTTAGCTAATTTATAATATAACCCATATAAATCCATAACAGCATTAAGAATTCTTAGTACAGTACATTAATGCTCGATCCTTGATGATAAAAGACTAGAAGTAAACCTAATATAGTAAGTAATATAAAACCAAATTGACAGCTAAACTGCGCTATTATGGATTTAATTCACGATGTTACAGTGTTTCGAGTTATTAAAAAAAATTTTATGTACTTTTACTATTCATTAGAATGGTTGTCTTGATCGCACCCACGAGCCTACGAGTATTAAAAGTATGATCATCAACTTAAACTTGTTAATAGATTAGATTCTAAAGCCTTTGTTAGTGTACTTTTAATACGTATAATTTCACATTATTATAAGTTATTATCATTTTCTGAATTTGTAGAATTTTTTTTGTTATACTTAATCATTTGGGTGAATTTGTATATTCACTCTATAAAAAAATTTCTGGAAACAACTCCGATAAATAATCAATACTAATGCGAATAAAGGTGCTAATAAAATCATTAAAATTGTTCTTGAATTCTTGAATTATAAGTTGCTAAGCACTTTGTAGAAGTCAATAAAGATTAAATGCTTTATTGAATTATAAATCATAAAATAAATTGATGTTGTCAATCGTGAAGTTTTCTCATAATAGGCTAAAAATAAAATTTAAAAATTGGATTCCATTAATCAATGATACCTCCAAAATTTGCGGGGTATTGTATCCCGCAATATACAGTAGTAGTCTATTATTAGATAGATAAATTATAATAAATCTTTATTGTATGCAACTTGTATATTACGCGAACAACAATTAAATTTGACAAAACAAAAGTCATAAAACTGCGGTTTTTAATTAATTTAACAATAAAAAAAAAAAAATAAGCCACCCAGATTTTTTGAATAATAAATAGACGATTTTTCTTTTTTCTTTTTTAGTAAAAAAAAAAGATTATTTTTTTTTTTAAACCCAATTCTTCATCCTTTTTAAAAAATGACTAATCTCATACCAGTAACTATTGGAGAAAGCTCTTATGCTAAAAATGCAGTAAAATATATTGAAATCTTAAATAAATTGCGTAGTATAGGAGCGCAATCTACAATTGATTTACCGACTGTAGTTTTTTGTGGTAATCAGTCAGCTGGTAAAAGCAGTTTATTGGAAGCAATTTCTGGAATTCAGGTAAATTTTTTTTTTTTTAAAAAAAATTTGTATAGTTACTGGTTTTTGATAATTTTTTCATTTTCATAGTTACCGCGTTCAGAAGGTACATGCACAAGATGTGTCATGGAAATCCGTTTAATCCAATTCTCTGGCGATTGGTCATGTCAAGTATCTTTACGTAAAGAGTATGATGCTAATGAAGAAAAATTAATTCGTCCTGAAGAAGTAAAATTTGGCAAGATTATTACCAACCCAAATAACGTAGAAATAGTTGCTCGTCGAGCTCAAAAAGCACTTTTAAATCCGAATTGTAAACCTGAAGATTATTTTAATTATGATTTTGAAAATTTAAGTTATGAAGATGACGCAGCTAAGAATTCTTTAAAATTTACAAAAAATGTTGTTTGTTTGGAAATAAAAGGACCAAAGGTTCCAAATCTTAGTTTGATAGACTTACCCGGAATTATTCGTAAGTGATATACTTTTCCAGCGTAACCTGAAAAAAAATGTCACGAAAATCACGTGATATTTTCATCAGCGGCATCACACCCTTCCTTTACTAAGTATTCTGGAAACTTGGAATAGTGAAAAGTCTATTCGTCACAATCTATCTGTCACATGTACGCCACACTTAATGCCGATCAAGACATTTAATGCCGGCCGTTTCGTGACGTTTTTTTCAAGTTACTGGGTAAAATTGCGGCAAAGTTTTAACACAGACCTTTTTATTATTATTATTATTTTTTAAAGGTCATGTTGAAAAAGAAGAGGATAGACGATTTATAAGGTTAATTGAAGAATTGGTCGAAAATTATATTTCGAAAGAAAAATCTATTATTGTAGCAACTATTAGTTGCAAGGATGAAATAGATAATCAAGCTATCGTAACACTTGCAAAGAAAGCCGATAAACAAGGTCTTCGTACTCTTGGCGTTCTAACAAAACCAGATACGATTGAGGAAGGTACTCATCATATTTGGGTAAAAATTATGAGAGGTGATGCACACAATTTGGCTCTTGGGTATTATGTTGTGAGAAATCCAAAGCCAATAGAGTTAAAAGATAGAATTACTTTTGATGAAGCTCGTAGGAATGAAAAGAAGGTTTGTAAACATAATAGATTGGATAGATTTATTATTTATTATTTTGAATTTTCTAACTATGATTTTGTCAAACAGTTTTTTGAAGAAGAAGAACCTTGGAGAAGCTTTCATCTAAGAGAACGTTTAGGTGTTGACCATTTACAAAAGAAATTATCTGATTTATTAATCCATGCAATCAAGCGTAACCTCCCATCGATTAAAAAAGAAATTGAAGATAAGCTCGAAAAAGTATGTTATTTATATTTTAATTCTTTTATTATTTTCGATTTAATTTGTTAATAAATTTTCTCTAGATTCAATATGAACTTGACCAAATTCCTGAGCAACTTGGAGAAAATCCGAGAATTGAACTTTTCCGAATGACAAAAAAATGTGCTAACTCTATTCGAGAAGAAGTCATGTGTTCTAATGACCAAACGAATTTATGGCAAGAAATTAACAAGGAATTAAGAAATTTCAAGTATAATCTATGTTCTACACGTCCAATTTTTGAAATTAATGGTCAAAAATTTGATATTTTAAAAGAATTCCTAACATCTACGAACGAGATCAATAAAGATGATGAATTACTTGTAATTTCAGAAGCTGATGTAGCTGATATCATCAATAAAGCACGTGGACGTTTGTTACCTGGCTTTAACCCTTATAGTGCTGTTGTTAGTCTTATAAAGATGCATCAAAAAAAATGGAAAACACCAGCTATTGATTGTTTACATGAAATTTACGAAATTATGACTCGATATGTAAATGATTCTACTGATAAAATATTTTCACGTTTCCCAGCATTGATTGGTAGAATGAAGTATGTATAAGATTTAAGGATTGCTATACTTTCTTTTGATGATTTTTTGTCATGTTTACTAATAATAATAATTATTATATTTTGTTAAGATTTAATTCAATGACATTTCTTGAAAAATGCAAACAGAATACAGAGAAATATATTGATTTTATAAATGAAGTAGAAGGAGGCGATTTCCCTTTTACATTAGATGAAGGTTCAATGATTCTTTTAAAGAATGAATATTTTAAAAAGTTTCAAGAAGCTACTACGCCACAGACATCTCAAAAGGAAGTGAGCGTAAATGAAAATCAGAAACCGTTGGATACATTAGAGATAATGGCTTCCGCTATGGCGTATTTCAAACTTTCATTCAAACGATACGCCGATATTGTTTCCATAACAATAATTCATGCTTTCATTGATAATTTCTCAAAAGCTATTGAAGAAAAGTTTCTTGAGGCTTGTGATCCGATGGAAGGAGAAGAAGATTTTAAACTCGATGAATTAGTTAGGGAAGATGAAAATATAAGTGGGAAAAGGGATAATTTACTAGAAACTGAGAAACATTTGCGTTCTATGTTGGTTAGTCTTGTGAGGTTCGGATGTTAAATTCAAAATCTATTATGTGCTTTATCGAATTGAATTTAGATAATTAATGTTCATGTGATATCTGAATAAAATTTATTTTATATTAAGATTTTTTTTCCATATGTTTCAAATTTCATTTATCGGCAAATGAAAAATGAATGTTTTATTTATATTTTGTTAGTTTCTTAATAGTCGCAGAGAACTTTTTTTGGAATGTTGCTAGTTTACAATATTAAGTTATAACTGATGATCTATGAAACATATTCTTGGAGGAACTGATGTCATAAGTCGATATTCCAAAGGAGCAAATATATGAATCTCGTATGATAATTTTCTTTTGTTATGTAACTGAATAATCTGAATAAGGAAATATTTGCACGTTTGAATAATCAATAAATTTACAATAATACTATAATATTAAACATCTCTCCTTTTAAAATTGCATTTGGTTCTTTCTAAAACCTTTTGAGTCGATAAAAGAAATCATTTTAAATAAGGGCCATGACATATATTACCTAATATTAGTTTCATAAGAGGTCCTACCCCCCAGGTAAGATTTTTTCAACCAATAATATTTAAATATATATATAGTATTAATTTTGACCAATAAAAATGCATAATTTTGTGTCACGTAAGATTTTGTTTTACCCCTGCCGCCCATATTCAAAAAAGGAAATTGTAACAATGCACTTGCCGATCATTTATTGTTGTAATTTCCTTTTTTGAATATGGGCGGCAAGTATACCCCCACCCCCTAAAATATTACCTAATAAATGTCACGCCCCTAATTTTTTAGATTTTGCGCCACTGAACAAGCATGTGCCACAACCATATATGGCTTGAGGATCTTCAATCAGACAATTATGGTATAATCACAATCAAATTAATAAAATTAATCCTGAACTAGTAAAAAAACAAAGAATAAAATAAACTGGATACATTAAGACTACAAAAAAGTTAGCATATTCACCCACACGACATGTTCAAGCAATATGACGTTATTGATTTTTCGTAAATGCTTGAATCGAATTTTTATTAATAAAATTCCATTAATCATCCATACACATTATTAGAAAGTAATTTATATTATTCTGGCTTCAAATGTATATGAAATTCACATGCATGACTTTTCTTATGCTAATAAAGTAATAAAGTCTATCGTTTATACATTCTATAATGATGCCTAAAACGTATAAGATATGTAGTTTTTTATATGTGATGCCAATCTGACGATGTAAATGAACAATGATTGTGGTAAGATTTCCCTATTTAAAATCTATTTAAATCAAAAAATTGTTTGTTCTTTTTCAACAAAGAAGATTTTATTTCTTCTTCCAATACTATATCATTTCTCGGAAAATTTAAAATATTCGTGAATATTGATATACTGTAGTAGAGAAATATAAACTATGAAAAAATACGTCATCTTATTATTCTTGATTAATGTATCAACCGTTTCCGCTTCAACTCTATGCACCAGTATAGTTCAAAGCGTTTCACGTGTTGCATTTGCAAATTATTTATCCTTCACCAGTGGCACATTATTGACTTTTTTTTCAAATCCCTCCAAAGATGATAAATCATTCATTGCCAAATTAAAAAAATTTGCACTTCGAACTGCAGTTACGCAATTCATGATGGTATTGATTTTTATGACCGTCATGACGAGCAAATTCTTCACGTTGAATACAAGAGAATTGCCTAAGATTATTAATATATGTTCTATCATAATGTATGTTTTCTGCGGTGCGAATATTTTAACTCAGTTTATAAGTGATAGAGATGGTCGCAATGTAATTCGAGCTATTCTCTTTGTTCCGATCTACGCTGTTCAAATGATTCTTCAAGTCTATATGAAAAACAATTTTCCATCCTCTGGATATATGATTGTATTTCAATGGATTAGTATTCTTTCTCTAACATTCGCCATTCCATTGTTTTGCTACATTTTATTCGAAGAAAGTCCATTTGAAAAATTTATATATATATTCACATATCCTTTTGTGTTTCAGATTTATCTGCATATCGGATATGTATGTTTTTATTTATATTGTGACGAAGGCTATTTATCGTCAGCATTGTTGCTATCTGGCAGTTTTGCACTGGGTAATGTTATTCACAGTGCTTTCTACTTGATCTTCCCGAGAAAAAGACAGGAAGCTGTTCCTAACAAAGATGATACTCTTAACATGGTTCCCATTGACAATAATTATGAATACAGGGCCAAGGCGTTGTATGACTGTACGTTCAAAAAAAAATGCTTGTATTTCTTTTGAGAAATGAGCTTAAAACAGAGGATCAAGGTAATGTGGTCACAGAGCGAGGAAAGATTATTTACATTCTTTGCACTATTTATTAGACGAAGCAAATTCAGACGACCAGAATGAGTTATCATTCTCCAAAAACGAAATCCTTGAAATTGCTGACAACAGAGGTAATTGGTGGCAAGCAAGGAAAATCGATGGCAGAGCTGGCATTGTCCCAAGCAATTACGTAAGTTTATGATACAAAGTACATTTCTTTTTTAAAGGATTGCTTTTGAAAAACTGATATTCTTACATTATATCATATCTAGCTGCAAATCCTCCCGAGAGCTGACCCGGCGTAATCCTATATAAATACATTTCTTTTTAGAGGGTTTGGAAAATTAACATATTTGCAACACATTATAATTAACTGCAAAAGAACGTGTAAACGAAAAAAAAATAGAGTTATGGTATTAATTTAATATTTAATTTAGATAATTTAGAAAATTTAGATAACTTAAATAAAAGCGACCTTATTCTAGACCGGTTCAGGGTGAGAACGTTATTTTTTGCGTAACATTTAGAAATTTTTTCGGAATTTTCAAGTATGTTTCTTTTTGGTAAATACAAATAAAATTTACACGCAAAAATATAAATTTTAAAAAATAAATAAAATGCAATTACAAAAATATTCATAATTTTATAAACTATTTAATATTTTAATTGAAATAATATTCATACTGCTGAAAAATTTTATTTAATTTTCTTATTCCCTTTAACCAAAGTACTAAAGTTACATAAAGTAAAGAAAACAAATGTGTGAAACAGTAGTTTCATTACAAAAACGCTTATAATTTCGCGAATACTTTTGAAAATTAATATTTGATTAATTTTACATCTATGAGCAACTTTAATTATTCTATTTCATTTTACAAAAATAAAAAAATTACGTCTATGGGATGGAAAAATTGATGAATAAACAAATGATCAAAAATATAGAAGGCCTTTAAATAGTATGGGCTAAATGACAATAAAGAAATGGGTATAACAAAAATCAGAATGAAACAATTTAAAAATAGACATTATAATATAAATATCAAAAGTTCTAAACGATTATATCAATAAGATTATGTTATATAGTGATTTGTATAAAATGATTATTCGAAATTATCATTTTATTAATCTATATTGCATTTTGTTTGTCCGAAACTGTATTTTTTATGTAATTAAAAGAAAAGTGTTATAGTAATAATAGTATACATTTTTGTTTAATTGTAATATCTTCTGGATAATGATTCAAATAAAACCATAAATCAAATTTGAAAGAAAATATGATATTGACCATGTCTCAGCACAAGAATTTCCAAACAGATCTTCCCATCATGTTTGTGTATGACTCAATAGTCCTAATATAATTACTATTAAACACTACTAAGACAAAACCATATATTAATTAATCTCACGAATTTTTCTCCTGAAATATGAGATTGTATGCAATAATACTGTTGAATGACCAAATGGAACATAATACTGTGAGAAATTTGCTTCGTAAAATAGCAAGAAGTACTGAAATCCAAAGCATTATCAATGAAAACAACACAAAAGTAATTAAAATTTGAGCTTTGTAGCAAATAGCAATAAATATTAAAAATGTTATTAGATTATATTAATATTATTCATAAACTATGGATATTTTTATAATTATTTTATAATATAAAATGCGTTTTTTATGAAATTACTGTACCGCGCATATTTGTTTTTCACTTCACAACGTGATTTTAACCACTTTTAAAGAGTACTCCTATTTCCCTGACACTTTGGTTAGAAGTAGGATCGAAAAAAAGGTAAGCAACACAGTCACTCACTTCACATTAAACTTATTTATCTATTTTGGTATAAAAATGTTGCCTCTGATTTTATAGTGAGCATTTTTTTTAAGACTTCTTATTACATCTACAGAATAAAGAATCCACGGTCCAGAAAGTACAAAAAAGACAAATCAAGTATTCAGAAAAGTACTAGAAAACGTTTAATAGAAGATGAAGTATAAAAGATACTCATTTGTACAAGTTTTGACGTGGAGAATGCAGATATCATAAGTTTAAATGAAATCACAAAAGATGCTTATACTTTGTTTTTTAGCCTTGGTAATTTAATTTATTATTGTGGATACATAAAAACTACGAACTATGACTATGACTCATATTTGTAAATTATGAGATATCTAAAGGTTAAAAAAGTATAAATATCCATCATTGATAATTGACGCATGATGCACAAATTTTCTAGTAACTTGGTAGCAAGAGGCAAAGAAGTGGTGGCAATAATGATGAAAGTTTTACCTACTGGCTGTAACGTTTACATTGCCAAAAATGATATATGGCTCGAAAATGATATCCTATATATTAGTAGAATCCAAAATTATTTGAGAAAAATATCTGAAACTGCCCCCATAAAATTGGAAGTGGCAATGGAAAGTGATGTGGTGCAGGCTTTATTTAGAGAAATAATGACATATTGTACTGTGTCCAGACTCCAGATTTGAAAAACTCAAGAATGATATAAATAATGTCCAACAGTCCAACACAAACATTATATAAATAATGTTCGACACTTTATAGAATATGCTTCAATTGACACTAAGAATATGGATAAAATTAATATATACAAATTATCAGTAACTTTTTCGAATATTATAAAAAGCAGAAAAAACAATTCAAAGCTCTTAAAGATCCTATTTGAAAAATTTTCTAGGACATATCAAAAAGGTGATTTTATTATGGGTCTTTGAACAAAATTACAAGTTATGCATGTAATGTAAAGTATCAAATTTTATTTTCTCATATGGAAGTGCATAGTTAGAGCCTTTTATAACTGAGCAGTCCATATTTTCATGGAAAGATGTTATTAAAAAATTTATTACTGATTACGAGGAGTATAAAAATTTCAAGCATATATTATATAAAAAAGGATAATCTAAGACGTGACAAATATGCAGCTGGATAGTGCATTTAAACAAACTGTAAAATTACATGCATAAATCAACATATTGACCAACATACTAATAAATAAGGATGATGAAAGTAGAGCGAATCCAAGAGGCAAGAGGTGTTGTTATTTATGTGATTCGTATATCAGATTTGCACGAACAAAGGGATATGTTATTGATATTTCTGGAACACATAGAAAGATATATAATTTATGGAAATTTCCAGATACAAATAATGTTATTTTCTATGATGGATCTCTATCGCATATGCTAAAAAATCTCAATCAGATTATAAGCGATGAAACAAAGAATATTACTAAAGAAATGGCATCATCTGATAGTGAGGCAGGAAGTGTTTGTTCTAGTAATCATATTTTAATGAAAAAGCTAAATCTATTTTCGAAAAAATTTAAATCTATTTTTAGAAAAATTTTTTATAATATATTAATAAAAATTGCAAAATTTTCCATATAAAAAATTCAGAGAAACTTTATTTTTTATAAAAGAATAATAAAATAAAAAATGTTAAAATAGCATATATTTAAGCATCTCAAGTCCTGTCTGGGAACTGGTTTAATCTGTGCAAATTATTTTATTCAATGTTAGAACTTTCCAGAAAAATACACTGCTGATTTTACATTATACAAGTTGGCCTGATATATACAATAAGTTTTAGGTTATGAAAAACTGTGACATTTTATCACAATCAAAATGTGTGTAAAAAGAAATTTTTTATTATATAGTAGCGTTGATGTAATACAAAAATAAATAAAAAAAGTTTAGGACTAGTCCATAATACATGATGCTTCTATGCTAATGTATAAGAAAAATTATCCTCCTGTTTTTTGAAAGAACCTGTTGCCTTTTTATTGCTAGCTTCTATTCTATCCCTTATCAATCCTACAATAACCTCTAATACCTGCTTCACATTTTTTCAAATTTCTTTGTTCTTCCTCTGAACCTTCTTTTAAGGCAGTCTTAGTAAACCTAATATTAAGTGGGTTCTTGCTTGTGCAGGAAATCCCATCTGAGGAATATAGGATGAAATACCATTTCGTAACTAATAATTTGGAGACAGTAGTTAGTTAATACGATTCTAATTAAGCATGAAATCAGGCGAGAAAAATTATATACCTATCATCACGATTCTATAAATATAATTGAAGTATTTTCCAAATACATCACTCGCTTTATGCTTCTTCTTGTTCATCTGTAACGTACTTTCACATTGGACCAGATTCTTAGCAAACCCCATAACCATATTGAACAATTTGCCTTCTGTGATATAAATAAGTTTCTCAAGGGCTTTGATTCGTAATTTACATGTTCAGTGTTTTCTTCACCAACGACTTCGAGCTGGGGACTAAGGTAATCTTGATGATATAGAGCGAAGCATGAAGAATAGCCAAAATATATTCACATCACGTGGCTTCATTGCTATTAGTAAGCACGGTCTTTATGTTTCCCAACCAGCACTTTATTTCCCTTACACATTGTAGCAATTTCTCATTATCATCTTTGAGTGGATAAGTTGCTAAAAATGAAACAAAAGAGTTATGTATCATTCTGGAAAACAGGTGAATAACTGAAGTAACTTCAAGACTTACCTGGTAGAAATTGCCATTAATCCCGTGTTATGCTAGCATCTCACTCAAGTCTTTTCTAATCTTGTACAAGAAGAATGACCTCAACTTTTTCTCTTTACACTCCTTAGCGAACTTTATGCATGAGTCTTTTTGCTAGCCCACCAGGTATTCCATACTTTCAAGCTCTTTCTGGGTCAAGTCAAAGAAGTCATGGCCATTAACTTCTTGCGTCTCTAAAATTTTGATAGCTATATCGCTAAATCCTAAATCCTAATCCCCTGCTAATTTCGTCTGCTAATGTAATTGTCTCATTTCCAGTTGCAGTAGCAGAAGTGGAGATAGAGGCGGGAGTATTAATTTTAGACATAGCGTTACACTTTTATAGAATTATTTGGCTCAGATAAAAAAATAGTATTACATTCTGGAGTGAGATGAAAAATTATTTCTATGAAAAGTGATGTAGCCCAAACTCTACCATGTCCCAAATCAAACTTGGGAAAACCTTATATCCGAAACTTGACCATGTCCCAAACTAACCCAGTCTTAAATGGTGATTTGAGACGTCAAATGATTTGGGATATGGTTAAATTTCGGACATAGGATTGTCCCAATTTTGATTTGGGATATCCCAAGTCGGATTTGGGACATGGTTACGTTTGGGCTACAACAGTGATATGAAAATGCTTTGCTTTAAATTCCTCAGTAAAAATTTTGGAAAAAGTATCATACACACCCATTTCCTTTTCAATAACACTTCTGACTTGAATTATACAAATTTTGAGAGGGATATGATTAAATCTGCTCTGAATTACAGCCTTGAGTTCATATAACCTTCATCTTTGTAAATTGTAATCGCTTGCATTACTTTAATGCAAGGAATATTCATGAGTTTCCCTATAGGAATAAATAATAAGACAATTAAAAGTGATGTTTTCATCGGTCATTTCGATTCCTAAATACAAGTCCCATAGTGAAAAAATTACTTCGCTCACTCTATGTAAGCTTAACTTCTGGCATTACATATCTTAAAAAATTCTTGGGAAGGTTGGTTTGGGATAAAGATTCCGTTTTATGTGTCTTAAAAATTTTGCAAAAAAGTTGGCTGAACTTTTACAAGCTTCTACATCTTTATATCTTACTGAAAAAGAAAGTAATGAGATAAGAAGAGTAATTAGTATTGTCGTATGATTTCAAGAAAGCACATGAATATGGATTTCTTATACTTTTTCACATGTAGTAACAATGATGGGTATTAAAGAAAATTTACCAGAAAATTTGTCAAATTTTCTATCAATTTTTGAAATTGATAGTATGATGGAAAAGGTAAATTTATATTATGGTGATGTCTTTTATTTTATCATTAATTTGTATTACTGTTACTAAAATATAAAGACATCAAAAGCTATGAAAATAAACTTTGCAGTCTTGATATAGAAGCGAATCAAAATTTTTCGGCATTGATTTAGCAATCTTTACATTCACTTAAAAAAGGAAACAATCAAAATATAATTTTAGAAGAAACAACTGATTCTGATAATGAACTTGATGTAATTGCTAGAAAAATAGATTCAGTGGAATCTCAGTAATCTATCAGGATCAGTTTTAGACGAATCACATAATATTGGCGAGTTGTTAAACTGACATCTACTAAATCTTTAAAAGATAAAATTTTGCATAAAAAGAATTTGCGATATATTTATTGTCCGGAGTACTAAAAATTTCAGTCACAAGCGTTTCTCTGTCTAGCTAGTACGACAAATACTGTATGAATCACGTAATTATAAATTTAGAAAAGCAACAAAATTTCAAATTTAAAATTAGTGATAATCAAAAATTAGGCTTCTACGCTTCTTGATATGCTACATTACCGCCGCATTGCTTATCACGTGAACGTGAAATTCTGTTTGGAGTAGATGGGTAGTTTAAATTTGATTTTGAGGAGATCATGTTAAAGAACACTTTAAGGATAATTGCAAGTGAACAATAATCATTTTCCTAACGAATTTAATGGACTATATTATAATAATGGATGTAAACTAGATGATGTTTATATCACATCAAAATAAAAACTTTTTACATCCAATCTGCCATTTCAAATATTGTGGTGTAATTGACGGGTAAAAGAAAACCATTTAGGATACGATACGAGTTCAATCTCTAGAAATTACAGTTTTTGAAGATTTCAATTTCATTAAATAAACTTTTACATAAATCAAGGATTATTATTTAAAATTATATACTTTAAAACTTTTTATTTTAATTTGATATTTTATCATAAATGATTCGTAATTAAATTTGAAAATAAATCAGTCATAATCCTGCATAATTAATTCATTATAATTAATTTATTTAACATCATTACTTTCATATTTATCAAGCAAGTATATATATTTCTCAAAAACTTCTATCAAATATCAAATAGTAAAATTTTCATTTTTAACCCATACAAAAATACTATATCTTCGAAATGGAACTGTCCTTAAATTTTTCAGTTTTAGTAGACATTTCATACAATATTTTCACGGTTGACCTTTGTATTGAAAATATAGTTGATAATAAAAAAATCAAGATTGTAAAATTAAAAGTTACACACTCAAAAAGCTTGTCTTTAAGGAAACAAAAGATATATTTATTAATGTTAAAAATCTTAACAGACTAAGTCTTTATAAAGTTAATATTAGAAAAGAAAAGTTTAAAAATATTTCTACTGAAAGTGACATTTTGAACAAACTTGAAGGTAATAAATGGAATCAGAGAATTTTTTCACTGATTATTTTAAAGTTGAATAACTTGCGGACAGGAATATTCATATCATCGTAGTCATTACTGCTGGTAAACAGTAAATGTTTCCCCTTCCGAACAAAAAATTTGCAGTGAAAAAAATATCAATTTTTGTCTGATGTGATAATCTAAAACCACAAAAGCTATATGAAAAATCAGAATTTCATAATTCTCATCCTGTTCTCATGGGTAGTTGTTCATCTCAAGCTTCAAATATTTTAAAAGAAAGTCTTAACGGAAATGTCAAAAATGACGAAGTTGATGTTCTTGTTAAAAGAAACAACAAAGATGACAACGAAAGAGTACTGATCATATTAGTTAATGATAAATTAGCAATATTTAAAGGGATAAGAATAATAAAATTATATCTATAACATTTGTTTTTATATTAAATTTATTGCAATTTAATAAAATTATATAAAATTTCTAAAACAGAATTGTTCTAATATAATACAAATCATTAAAACACATTCTAATACGATTTAGGGCTTATATAGACAATTTACGCATTTTCTAAATGGTGTCGGAAATTCCGGGTTCACATCTGCTATTGTTAATAAGAGCACGCTGCATCTGATCTCGTGCTTGTTTTTTTCAGGAACCCAAAATTTTTTATGAACTAAATTTTTTCGTGTTCGTTTATAGACTACCGATGCATCTATCTCTTTCAATGTCATTCCAGTTTTCTTTTTAGTCAGGTTCTCTACCCACATTTTCGTTTTAATATCATTGTTCATTGCTTTATATTTTTTCAATAGTATTATTATAAAAGACGATGTGTATAAAGTTCAATCCTTAAAGAAACATACGATTTCAATATTATCCATTTAGTTTGTAAAATCTTTTATTATTGAATTACAAATATGGAACTTTTCACCATTAGTTCATATTTAACTTAAAATAATTGAATGATAAAAAAGTATTAAAATTGTGATGCATTTCGCCGTGAAATTTTTTTAAGTATAAATAAGAATAAAATATTTATAATTTTATATACACAAAAAAAAAAAAAAAAAAAATTTAATTTTAAAAATATCATCAACTTTTAAAAATTTCACTAATTGCTAAGCAAAATATGACGTACGAGAAATTTTATTTTTTTTTTTTAAAAAAAAAAAAAATTCCATTATCTGTCTTACAAGTGTTTTTATCATGAACTTTAATTTTTTTTTTTAATATATATATATATATATGATTTTCATTTAAGGGGTACAACGGATTACCGAATAAGAAAAAAATTGTTTTTTTTTGTCTATAAAAACAAACGATGTGCTTTTTTTTAATAAATTCCGGTTAGTACGCCAGAGTTATGAAACTAATGATTCAGGAAAAATTATTTTCAAATCCGGAAACACAATAACTTGCGGTTCACAGTCTATTGTTAGTTATTGTTAGTTATATGATAAGCTTAAATTAGTTTAAACGAAATTCTGTATAGAATATTAAGATACCCGATGTCAGACAAACAAAAGTTACAAAAACTGCGGTTTCTAATTAATTGCTATTGTTTCTAAGAAAGTAAATTTTATCCAATTTTATCCAATTCTTTAAATATAAATAGGATATATCAATCCTCCCTCCTTTTTCTAAACTTTAATTCCCTATAAAAACAATTTTATTTAAAAAAAAAAAAATTTTATTAGATTTAAAAATGACTAATAAATCCAATCTCATACCAGCGACTATTGGTGATAGTTCGTATGCCAGAAGTGCCGTAAGGTATATTGAAATCTTGAACAAATTGCGTAGTATAGGAGCGCAATCCACAGTTGACTTACCAACTGTAGTTTTTTGTGGTAATCAATCAGCTGGTAAAAGCAGTCTATTGGAAGCAATATCCGGAATCCAGGTAATGATTTTTCGAAATTAATAAATTTTCTGGTGCTATACCCCATTATTGATAATTTCTTCTATTTCTTAGTTACCACGTTCAGAAGGTACATGCACAAGATGTGTCATGGAAATCCGTTTAATCCAATTCTCTGGCGATTGGTCATGTCAAGTATCTTTACGTAAAGAGTATGATGCTAATGATAAAAAACTTATTCGTCCTGAAGAAATAAAATTTGGCAAGATTATTAACGACCCGGATGAAGTAGAAGTAGTCGCTCGTCGAGCTCAAAAAGCACTTTTAAATCCAAATTATAATCACGAAGATTATTTTTATCATGATTTTGAAAGTATAAGTTATGAAGATGATGCAATTAGGAACGAATTAAAATTTACAAAAAATGTTGTTTGTTTGGAAATAAAAGGACCAAAAGTTCCAAATCTTAGTTTGATAGATTTACCTGGAATTATTCGTAAGTAATATTATATATATCAAGTTTAAATTTATTGCGGTAAATTTTTTAACAATTTTTTTTTTTTCATTTATAAAGGTCATGTTGAAAAAGTAGAGGATGAAAGATTTATAAAATTAATCGAAGAATTGGTCGAAAATTATATTTCGAAAGAAAAATCTATTATCGTAGCAACTATTAGTTGCAAGGATGAAATAGATAATCAAGCTATCGTAACACTTGCAAAGAAAGCTGATAGACAGGGTCTTCGCACTCTCGGTGTTCTAACAAAACCAGATACAATTGAGGAAGGCACTCACAATACTTGGATAAAAATTATGAGAGGTGACGCACACAATTTGGCTCTTGGGTATTATGCTGTGAAAAATCCAAAGCCAATAGAATTGAAAGATGGAATTACTTTTGATAAAGCTCGTAGGAATGAAATGAGGGTTAGTAAACATAATATATTGAATAGATTTATTATTTATTATTTTGAATTTTCTAACTATAATTCTGTTAAATAGTTTTTTGAAGAAGAAGAACCTTGGAGAAGTTTTCATCAAAAAGAACGTTTGGGTGTTAACCATTTACAAAAGAAATTATCTGATTTATTAATTCATGCAATCAAACGTACCCTCCCATCGATTAAAAAAGAAGTTGAAGAACAGCTCGAAAATGTTCGTATAATTATCATTTACATTTTATATTCCTTATTATTTTTGATTTTATTTATTTATTCTTGTTAAATTTTCTAGGTTCATGAACAACTTGATAATATGCCTGAACAACTTGGAAAAAATCCACGTATTGAACTTTTCCGAATGACAAAAAAATGTGCTAACTTTATTCGAGAAGAAGTCATGTGTTCTAATGATCAAACAAATTTATGGCAAGAAATTAACAAGGAATTAAAGAATTTCAAGTATAATCTTTGCTCTACACGTCCAATTTTTGAAATTAATGGTCAAAAATTTGATATTTTACAAGAGTTCATACAATCTACGAATGAGATCAAAAATAAAGATGATGAATTACTTATAATAAAAGAAGCTGATGTAGCTGATATCATCAATAAAGCACGTGGACGTTTGTTACCTGGTTTTACTCCTTACAGTGCTGTTGTTAGTCTTATAAAGATGCATCAAAAAAAATGGAAATCCCCAGCTATTGAATGTTTACATGAAATTAATGAAATTATGACTCGACATGTAAATGATTCTACCGATAAAATATTTTCACGTTTCCCAGCATTGATTGGTAGAATGAAGTATGTACTGTATAAGATTTAAGGATTTATTTACTTGTTTTAATCGTGTTACTAATATTTTACTATTATTCTTAGATTTAATGCAATGACATTTCTTGAAGAATGCAAACAAAATACAGAGAAATATATTGATTTTATAAATGATATAGAAGGAAGCGATTTCCCTTTCACATTAGATGAAAGTTCGATGATTTCCTCAAAGCTTGGATATTTTAACAGCCTTCAACAAGCGACTATGCCACAACCGCTACCTTTTCCGTCGTTTCAACCACAACCGTCGCCTCCTGCAAATGATAAACAGAAACCGTCAGATACATTGGAGATAATGGCTTCCGCTATGGCGTATTTCAAACTCGCATTCAGACGATATGCTGATATTGTTTCCATGACAATAATTCATTCTTTCATTGACAATTTTTCAAAAGCTATTGAAGAAAAGTTCCTTGAAGCTTGTGAACCAATGGAAGGTGAAGAAGATTTTGACCTCGATGAATTAGTCATGGAGGATGAAAATATAAGTGGAAAAAGGGATAATTTACTGGAAACCGAGAAACATTTACGTTCCATGTTGCTTAGTCTTGTAAAATTTGGATGTTAAAGTTCAAAGAAACTAATAATTAGTGTTTATCAAATACAATGTACTGTACTTATAAATTTTTATAAATAAAAATGATAAAATGTGTGCATTCGAAATACATTTATTAAATTATAAAATGTTGTTCTACTTGATCTTTTTTTACTGCACGATCAATTAATTTTATTACACACTAAGAAATAATCCTTCTAATTTCTTTAATTTCTATTTTTCTTGTTACAATATTATAGAGGTGAAGACTTATTAAACGTAACTGTGACGTACAGCAATTAGTTGTCATGTGTTGTAACTAGTTAAGTCATATGATAGTCCTCTACAATGTTAACAAAAAGAACAAATCCACTTGCGTTATTTCAGATTACTTTAATAAAATAAATAGTTACTATGTTCAGAAACAAAATTTTGTAATATTATTTACAACCAAAATTATAAATTGATAGCATGACGCAGATAAAGATTCTTTAAAATTTATAAAAAAAAAAATGGTTTTGTTTGGAAATAGCTTGCCTGAAATTATTAGTAAGTACTAAAATTACTTATGCAAATTTTTCACGTTTAATGTAAGACCCTTTTATTATTTTTGAAGTTCATGTTGAAAAAGTAGAGGATAAAAAATTATTAAAATTAATCGAAGAGTTGGTCGAAAATTATATTTCGAAAAAAAAAAATCTATTATCGTGGCAACTATGGAATTAATAAGAAACTAAGGATGATAATGAATTACTTGGAATTACTTACTTTTAATTTCAGATGTTTGTTGCCGTTATTAGTATTCATCAAAAAAATTGGAAATTGAGGATCCCAATCTCATCTCTACGCGTAAATAAAGCAACAACTTTCCAAACGTAAAGTTATTAAAACTAAGCTTCATATTCTATCAAGCAAAAAGTACTTAAACAGATAACAATATATGGTGATTTTTTACCATTTTGCAGAGTTGTGGATCTTAATAATCACATGATGTATTCTCATTTATCCTGTTATGCCATTATGCATATACTGTAAATAATGCATGTTGACGCACTGTATTACAAAATACAATAGGACAATAGGAGATAACTTTTTTCTTTCATATTTTTTGTCAATCATTTCAGCCCATGCAGGGGGATACATTCATTTTTATTAAGTATACTCAACTCCAGATTCCCCTTTTTACTCTCTCTCCCCGATGTTAAAATATCCACTTTTATATTCAACTTAAGTTAAAAAGATTCGACAATGGCTATAATTTAACTTCGATATTCCAAACACTTTCCAAACTCTAAAGGAATCCGTAAAAAACACCAGTTACTAGTTGTTAAATTAATAACGATTTAAGAAAACTAAAAAATCTGTGGAAGCACTTAGTTACCTGTTGACGATTGACCTGAAAAACTGCGCCACATAAATCAAGGAAAAGAAGTCGATATTTAAATGGTTTTTTTTTTACGGCACAGCAAAAAATTTCGTTTCTGCATGCTAATATGCATAGTATGACGTTTTGTGGATGTTTTATGACGTATTGTATGCACAATATATGCATAATATTTGATCCACAATATGCTGTGCCGTAAATTTCGCTTGCGTCACCCAATTCACCAATTAATAATTCGACTTCATTATGACAGCTGCGCCTTGAAGAGTTTTGAGGATAGTGGATGGTGAGACATCACAAACAACTCATAACTATGATCTTCAAGACTTTAGTAATCTTACCAAGATTGCTTCTGAAGGAGCTTCTTTGGTTTATGCTGCATATTGGAGAAATACTTCAAAATTTGCAATTAAAAAATTCAAAAGTATCACAAAAGAAGAAGTCATTAATGAAGTGCGTGTTACTATTGTAATTTTGTTTTTATAATTTTCGATATTGTAATTTATATAAATAATATATTTTTTTTTCCAGATTTATTTAACGAGAACAGTTAATCCTCATCCATATATAATTTTATTTTATGGAGTTACGAAATTTAAAGGTAAAATGAAAAATTATTTATTGAATTTACAATACTTGAGTGTTTTGTTTACATGTATTATTATTCTTTAGGCGATACAAATTATTCGCTTGTTTTCGAATATGCAGATGGTGGTACATTAGAAAAGTATTTAAGGGACAGTATTATAACTTTTAATTGGGAAAGTCAATTAAAATTTTCTAAAGAAATGGCAAGTGCAATTTCGTGGTTACATGTCGATAAGGGAATCATACATGGAGATCTTGTAAGTATAATTATATATTTTGTAATTTATTTATGTAATATAATTAACACTTTCCTTTATTTAGCATCCCAAAAACATCTTGGTACATCAGCATACAATAAAGTTGGCAGATTTTGGACGTTCATGTTTACAAGAATCAGATTGTTACATTAAAGCATATGGTGTAATCCCTTATGTGGATCCTATGTTGTTTGATAATAAGGGTCATTCATATTGCTTAACCAAAAAATCTGACATATATAGTTTAGGAGTATTGTTTTGGGAATTAACAAGTCGTTCATCACCTTTCAATTTTGAATCAACAAAAGATCCAGATTCTATTATGTTGCGTATTCTTAATGGTATGAGAGAAGGTCATATTCAAGGCACAAATGATAAGTTCGTTGCGCTTTATGAAGGCATGTAAAAAAAATTTATTCTATAATTTTATTATTTGCATTAAATTTTTTTTGTCAAAAATCTAAATTAATAACATTTAAATAGAATGCTGGCGACATAAACCAGATGAAAGACCAGATATTTGTCACGTAATTTTAAAACTCAATAGTATTGATTCCGAAAACAATAGTGCATCCAATAATTTTACTTCCAATAATGATACTCTGCAACTAAAAAAAGACGAAACAACAGAAAAATTAGAAAATGAAGATTCCGACTTGTCAAATTGCGATAGAGATTGTGACTTGTCAAAAATCTTAATGGAGACTTCATTAACAAAATGTAGTCAAAATGGAATCTAAAGGTTCCCATTATTTCACCACAAAAGCTTATGATATAGTTTAACAGGACCGGGAAAACTTCTAATAAGGGTTACCGCCAAATTTTGAAAAAATCATATGACCGCGAACCACGTGATTTTATTAATTATGCAAACCAAAATGGCGGTAACAATAAATAATAAAAGATATTNGAACCATAAAAATGCAGTAACATATTTATAACAAAAGAACGATTTATTTCAAATTCCAAGATAAATTTGGCTATAATTTTTAGCCTTTCTACATCACATTATTATTTAGGAAAGATTTGTGTAAGGTATGATATCATCGTGGGTGTTTTAAAATGCTGAAAAACTTCTAATGCCTCTGCTGTTAGGGTAAGAAAAGAACTTTGGGAATTATTAAAAGGAGGTAAATTAAAATAATATAATACTTCTTTTNCTGGAATATGTGCAACTAATTTCCCTCCTGCTTCACATGCATTTGTCCAAAGATTATTATAAACGTTCAAATAAATATTAACCGAAAGATAAGGCAAATGATCCAAAAATTCAACATCTTTGTTCACCCATGCATGTCGTTCACAAAATGGCACATTAGATCATGTGACAATACAAATGATTTATATTACATTTTATTGGATAACCCAAACTAATTTTTTGTTTATTTATTCTTTATGTTTTACTGATCAACATGCATAAATAAACTAGACATAAGGATACCTCATGCTATATGACCCCTATGACATTATGATACCACAAAACTTTTCTCTTAAAAAACATCATGAGCTTATTAAGTCATTATAGCAAAATGGAACATGAAGTGTGAGCGAACTACAAAAAATTACTAAGTTCTCATGAAGGACATTATATCGATGGACATTTCAGTTAAAAAAAACCAAAGATTTAAAACAAGGTTAATTGTCAAATACCCGTTCAAATTTCATGTTTGGGAACTTTTTGTGCACGAGAAATTGTTGGATTTCACATGTTTACTGAAAACATAATTAAGGAGTTATATTGTGAAATTTTAACTAACAATCTTTTTAATCAAGCATCTCAACTTCTTGGGAAGTCCTGGACATTTCAACAGAATAATGACCCGAAGCATAAGGCCAGGCTTATGGTATCTCTTCTTGAAAATTAATGTCCTGCAGTTCTTAATTGGCCTTCATATTCACAGATCTCAATTCCATAGAAAACCTATGGTCAATTCTTAAGAAAAGGGTAGAAAAAAAGGTCAACAAACGAATTAATGAAAAAAAATTAGTTATTTAAGAGATTTTTATGGACATTATTAAGGGGGAATAGGGGTAATATAGATTAAAACCTCTGCCTTAATTTAATAAATAGTATGCCAAAGCAAATAGAATTAGTAATTCAAAGAAACAGCAATATTATTCAATACTAAAAATTTTATGTATAAAAAATATTAGTATTTATTTACTTAATTTTTAAATTTCAAATGATTTTAATAAAAATTGATTGCATAAATTGATTTTTATTCAGTGCCATTTTTTTCCGCCACTACTGTATGTTCTTTTAATTTCACTTCTGTTACGATGAGTGTAAGGTATTTCTGATTTATTATGGATCTCAATTGTTTTATAACATCTTTCATCAAATCATTTTCTTCTTTATAAAATAAAAAATTTTATAATTATTTAATAATATTATACTATAATACTAAATTACTAATATACTTTAAAATAGCTGATAATAATATTAATTGCTTTCCCTCTCTATTTATCATAGAGTGAGCTGCTTCAGCATTATTTGTATTTGACCCACTCTTAAGCCAAATTTTGGGGTCAAATATTTGAAATAAATTAGTAACTTAGCCACTTTATAAAATAAAAATAATTTTTTTATTAGAAATATTTAATCATATAATTAATAATAAAATAAATATATATTACTTTCTATTCCATTATCATTTGTATCTCTAATTTGTTGTAAGAGATTATGATATTATTCACTATATTATTTACTAGGAAATGGAAACCATTTTAAGTCCAGAGCGCATATTTTTATTTTTTAGTAATCAATATTTATTTATTATCAATCAATCAAATTTAAGGCACGTGACCAGACAAACAGAAATTGCTACGTTATCATAATGGTTATTACCTCGCATAAAAATATATATTCCTTCATTTTGCTCCGGACAATAAAAATGGAAAGTTCTAAATTGAAGGTTGTATAGTATTGTTATATTGTTATATACCTATATATGTAAATTAGTATACGTACGTACAAATGGACGCATGTCATATTACACAGATTATATAGATGTTATGTATAGACACCTATGTACAGTACGTAGTGTATAGTGATGTTGCACTATACGCTGATTTTGATAGTTGTGTAATATGACATGTGTCCATTTGTACATATGTATACTAATTTACATGTATAGGTATATAACAATATAACAATACTGTACTTTTATTTTATTTTTATTTTATTTATATTGTATCTTTAAACATTTGTCTTCAAATTATATAGTCATTCTCCCTCATATTTAATTTTATTCATTTTTTTTATCATCATTCTTATAGGAGTATTAATTAATATTCTTCTCCAATATAGTTTATATTTATTTCATAATATTAATTCTTCTATATTTCTTTTCTCTATTAATTCTATATTTTTATTTTGCGTCCTTTTTTTATTTT
>QKYT01000054.1:208386-223016 GCA_003550305.1 Glomus cerebriforme | reverse complement strand
ATTGGTACTTTAACAGGTCAATTATTATTCGGTTATTTGGCTGATAGACTTGGACGTAAGAGGGTAAATATAGAATGATTTTTTTTTTAAAAAAATATTCTTTTTTTTTTTGTTCATATTTGAAACAATTCAATTAACTCAAAATTCTAATTTAATTATTTTTATAGATGTATGGTATTGAATTAATGATTATTATCGTTGCAACAGTTGCTTCTGCTGTAACTGGTGAAGGTCGTGCTGTTACAGTTGCTGGTACCATCATGTTTTGGCGTGTAATAATGGGTATCGGTATTGGTGGGGACTATCCTCTTTCTGCAATTATTACTTCAGAATTTGCCACAAAAAAAAGAAGAGGTGCTATGATGGCATCAGTTTTTGCTATGCAAGGTTTTGGAATTTTAGCTTCGGCTCTTGTGGCACTTACCGTATTGGCAGCTTTCAAGAATAGCATCCTCGAAAGTGTTACTGCAGTTGATTACTGTTGGCGTTTAGTACTTGGTTTAGGTGCTGTACCAGGATTATTTGCTCTCTATTTCCGTCTTACGATTCCAGAAACTCCACGGTACACAATGGACGTTGAATACGATGTTAATAAAGCAACATCGGATATTACAAGTTATTTACAAAAAGATGGTGAAGTGGCCAAAGAAGCAGCAGCAGGAAATCGTGTTGATGTTCCAAAAGCAAGTTGGGCAGATTTCATGAATTATTTCGGAAAATGGCAAAATGGCAAAATTTTATTAGGTACTGCTATGTCATGGTTCGCATTGGATATTGCATTTTATGGAATTGGTCTTAATAACAACATCATTTTGAGCGCTATTGGTTTCGCAGATTCTCATGATGCTGACCCTAATTTAAAAGCTTATGAGTCACTTAAAAATGCTGCAGTTGGTAATGTTATTCTTGCTATTATGGGTACCGTTCCTGGTTATTGGGTTACTGTATTATTTGTTGATAAATGGGGTCGAAAACCTATTCAAATTATGGGTTTCTCTGTTCTCACTGTGTTATTTATTATCATGGGTGCCGCATTTACACAACTAAAGACACATTCCGTTGCTGCTTTTATTTTCTTATTTACATTGTTACAGGTACTTAAACTGTTATTATTATTATTATTATTACAAATTTTATGCATGATTTTTTATTATACATTGCTAATAATAATATTACTTTTTTTTTTCCCCAATTCTTAGTTTTTCCAAAATTTTGGTCCAAACACAACTACATTTATTGTTCCTGGAGAGGTTTTCCCAACACGTTACAGATCAACTGGTCATGGTATATCAGCAGCTTCTGGAAAACTTGGTGCTATTGTTGCCCAAGTTGGATTCTCAAAACTTAAAGATATTGGTGGTTTAAATGCATTTGTAGGAGAATTACTTTTAATCTTTGCCGCTTGGATGTTTATTGGTCTTTTATTCACATTTTTAATACCTGAAACCAAAGGCAAGTCTCTTGAAGAGTTAGCCAATGAAGAAGATGAATATATGGCAGAAGATAGAAAAAAGTCGGACGTTTAAATAATACGACTTAAAAATAATAAATAAAATAATCAAAAAAAAAAATGTCGATAAAATTTAGGATAATTAAATAATCACAAAAGATTCCTGTATATTTATTATATATTTATTAGAAAACCTTTTTTTTTTTTCTTTTTAAAATCATTATAACATTTTCTAATTTTTTGTATTACTACTTTATACATATATAAAAAAAAATAACAACAAATTTTCAATATAATATATGGAAATAACAATCAATTAAAAAATTTAATAAAAATAAAAAAAAAATTCCCCAAATTTTAATGTTCAAAAAAAATTTTTTTTATTATTATTATCGACTTTTTTCAAACTTTGTAAAAAAAAAAATTTTTTTTTTTAATAAATTTTGACCGTTGGTATTCAATCCATTATAATTCACTATGATATATTATTAATGATATTATTGGATGTAAAAAAAAAACAGTTTTTTTCCCCAACTGCAACGTGTTCAGTACATTGTAATCTATTAGTGATCGGGATATGCTTAAAATTTTTCGTCTTACGATAAACAAGAATTGTCGCTCCCCCCCTTTGTACTCTTTGTACTATTACCCATTTTGATCGATGTTTGTGTATCTGTTTCAACTTTTCATTCAACTTTCAAAAAGTAAAAAAAAGTATATATCATAATATAAAGGATGAAAATCCTTTCCATAGTGATTATACTTAGTTATTTTTTATCATTATATCTTTAATATAAATATTTTTAAATGAAAATCCTATAAATAACTTTTCATATCTTAATGACGTAAAGAAACGTTTTCAAAATGGTTGAAATTAATGTTGATTATTATTAATAATTAATTGATTTTTTTTTTGAAATAGTATCAAACATTGTACAATTTCTGATAATGAATGATGATAAATATAAAAAGTTTGTCCAACTTTTATGTAAAACAAAAGTACAAGAAAATTTAATCCGAATTTGTAATTTCCTATCTAATTTCATTCTCACGTGAAAAAGATCTTGATTGATGAAATCTAAAAATAACGTCGGTCATGATAAAAATTATTATTACAAAAAAATTAAAAATTCATTACATACATGAATAAATCCTATCTACAATCCATGAATAAAAATAATTAGTCTAACAATTTTTATTATTTAATGAAAATTTTCGTAAACTTTATTGATTTTTAGATTACGAATTCAGAAAACATGTACAAACGATTTAATACTACAATAACTGATATTTTGCGCGACATGAAAATATGAATTGTGACTCAAAATGATGATTATGAATTATCTATAAATAAAAAAAAGATATGTGTTAATATCTGGTATCTACAAAATAATAAAATGTTAAAAAAAAAAAAACTACTCTAAGGTCCGGTCCTACGCAGCATATACATGTACTGGTAACCGTAAACTAAACGTTTATCCCAACGACCCAACCCTCGCATAGTACTATACCGTCCCAACGCAGCCCAATTAAGCAACCGGTACCCACAAGCTTATGCAAACTAAATAAGCATATTATGCTCCCTGCCACACCATAATATTATGCTGCTCCACTTATTCAATTAAAACTCGCCATTCCTACCAAGACCACAATTGTGCAGGTTCCCTTAGGCTTACAAAATTGCAAGTAAACTATGCCCCCAACCCTCGCATAGTATCACAAAACCTAATGACAAATATAAATAAAATACTTACATTTATCAGGAAGACTACTTTTTTATGTTGAAAAAAAGGAGGTATGAACTCTTCTTTTTTTTAGTATTATTTTAAAGGTATATCAGAAAAGGTGAACGAAGATAATTTTAATTTTTATATATTTAAGTTGTATGGAAGAAAAAGAGAAAATATGGGATGGATAAGAGGAATGAAAAAGAAAAAGGCCTATTTTTATACAAGAATCTGGATGAGAGTCTCAGTCACAAATGTAATGACTCACATACTGCGATAAGTAAAATTATACCTATAAATACCTGTGACTACTTATGACTAAAGAAGAAATCTTTGGATGATGTGATTATTTTTATAGAAGACTTTAACTTCCTTTTTTAAGTATTACGTCGCGGTTGGTACTATATTATTTAATTTAATACCACACTTGTTTTATATTGATTAAAACTTACAAATAACGTGCACAGTAAACTTGGGTGCCGAAACGTTTCGGCTATATGCCGAATCCCAAATACCTTTCGGCATATACAAGTTGCCGAAATCCCAAATCCCAAACCGATGCCGGAATCCCAAATCGATGCTGAAATCCTAAACCGATGCCGAAATCCAAAAATCCTAAGTTTCGGTCATTTCCATAGTTGCTCTCCGGTATCGGTTTGGGATTCCGGCATCGGTTTGGGTGGGATTTCGGCATCGGTTTGGGATTTGGGATTTGGGATTTCGGCAAATTTCTGAACCTATATTTCGGCATATGCCGAATCCCAAATATGTTTCGGCATAGGTAGGTTTCGGCACATAGATTCAACTTTGAGTACTTGTTCAGTGGATTTAAATCATTTTTATTTGACTCATAGCAAAAAAAAATTTCGGATTGTATAATTTGATTTTTATTTATCCAAATTTTGAAAATTTACAAAACTTTATTTTGAAATGTTTATTAATGGAAATATGCGAATAATTATTATATTACATCATGTAATCTATTCATAAAATTGGCAATAAAGCTTTTCCAACAAATAAAATAGTTCACACTGCCATACGTGTAAAAGAAAAAAAACAATTTATATAAAAATTTCAAATGAACGTTAATTTATCTTACAGCTTAATTTTGAGATGCAGAATAGGCAAGAAATTAAGCATTATATTTGATATAAATATATTATATCTAAATCACTTAAAATTTAACGAAAATTCTTTAATTTCTCCCATCGAAGCTATATCTCCCTATAGTATACTAAAATTTACCCATTCAGAATTATTAAAACTGATTCCATAAATTTTATCTTTAAAAATTTTCCATTCACCAAGACATATAGTGTTTTTTTTCAATTAAAAAATTATCTTTGCCGTTCAATTAATATAATATAGTTAATATTAAAGTATATCAAGCAATTTATTAGGCACCAAAGAACAGCAAGATAATTTATTCCATAAAACAATGATCTTTTTCATGAAGGTTCAGCGTAATATTGATCATCTTTTGAGTGAAAATATGCTACACCAGAGTAAAACACAAAAAACCTAGGGATGAGGGAGTGAAATCATATTAATCACATCTTCACTTGACTGTAACTATTCATATTCCTTTTCAATAATGTACCAAGATATTCGATAAAATAAACAGTAATTTTTCGGATAAATAAGAAATATTTAAAAAAAAAGATATTTATATAGTCAGATCGGTTATAACATTTTTTTTTAAAACACAATCCTGCCTTCATGACACGTATAATGCAGCAATTTTCATTAATTATAATACATTGTTAATAATAAATCAATAAAAATTATTTATGTAATTGTTTAAGTCAAACAATTATCTATGTAATTTTAACAATTAATTTCTACACAATAATCACAATAATGTTAAATATGTAAGAGACTGTTTTAAATTAAATACAAAATGACATTTATTGTTGCAGAATATTTATTCTCAATAAATTTTCTTCCTTCTTTTTGATAAAAAGTAGAGGTCAGAACTGGATGTACCAAACTGGTTTTGGACCTGGTTCTAACCAGTTTTTCAGACAATTCATGTCAACCAGTTTCAATTATGAAAACTGGTTTGCATTTAAAATGAATGTAACTGGTTGCTGAAACCGGTTGATGTGAGTAATTCTGGCCAGAATTATGATCCCGGCCAGAATCATAAAAATTTCTAAATAAGGAAATTAGGTATACAACGTAATTTAGCCAAATTCATAGTGCTGTCAAAAATTACGAAAATTTTCCAATAAAAAGATTCATATTATCGCGTGATTATTAATAGAATTAGCATTTACTCAGCTTGATTTATGTAAATTTATTAGACTCAAGTAACAAGCGAGAGGAATTCAGACATCTTGAGTCAATGTACATAGAATTATATAGTCCTTCGCTACGCTCAAAAAAATTTGTACTGTAATAATAAAAAAAACTAATAAATATATATAATAAAAATAAAAATATTCTATTAGTAAAATCTTTGATTATAGCAAATGCAGTATTATATAATTGGTCATGTATCTAAAATTGTGTTGCGTTTCTTATTTTATTCACAATTTTAATGATATACTCTAGAACTGAGAAGGAATTGTAAGAGCCCTAACTAATTTAAACTACCTCTTAATTATGAATAAATACAACAAAATTGGCAATAGATGTTAACAGCTAGAATTACTAAACTAGTTCTGAAGGAACAAAACATCTTTTATCTGTGATAAAACAGGAGTGCGCCATCATGTAATTATCTCTTTAGGATTCTTTAGATAGTTTAAAAATAGAAAATAATGGAGTTAATATTATGATTTGGATATCTGAAATAGATCTGTGAATTCATTCTTTACTGATCCAGACAGATGCATCCAGATTTATCAGATTGCGGTATTCAATCTGGATGATCTGAATGATTCAGATCGTATTTTTTTTTTTTAAAAAAAAAATTTTTTTTTTTAATCTCAAAATAATTTAGAGCTTCAGAACTTTCTAAAACAGGTGATTACATAATAACTATTAAGATTTTTAAAATTTTTAAGAATGTTTATTAATGTTCTTTTCTTTTCTTTCTTGTAAATTTCAACTTGGACCTTCTGGAATAGCCTTAAAATAAAAAAATAAATCCTTCTTTTCTTATTGAAATCCTTTAAGCATCATCACAATTTTTATTTCTAAAATATCTGGTATATCCAGTATAAAAAAAATCTCTAATAATAATTAAAAAAAAAATTATTTATTTAATGAATCATTCAGATTATCCATCAGATTATCTGTTATCTGTCCAGATGAAATTTGAATTAGATGAATCTGTGAATTGACAGATTAATAGATTGATAGATCATAATACTAAGCAGAGTTTATGCAATATTGTTATATTCCAACTTCTAATATATTTTACATCTCTGAAAAATTATTTATACTGAAATTAGTGTTCTGAAAAAAATCTGGTTTAATCTAAATCTGCAGATTTGATCAAATAAAATCTGATCTGAATCTGATCTAATCAGATCAGATCATGGTACAAAAAATTCTGATCAAATTCAGATTTTCATATATTAAATATTGATAAAATAAAAAAAAAAGTTTTTTTTTTTTTATTTTTATTTTTTTTGGATAACTTTTTCTTCTTTTTTTTTAGAGACAGAATCTGAATAAACAAAGAAATCCAAATGAACAGTTCCTAAATATTTTTATTTTTTTTTTTACTTGAGAAAACATAACTAACATCTCCCTTCACTTTTTTTTTAGGAAATCTGAATAAACAGATGATTGGAATCTTTTTTTTCTTTTTTTAGAAAACTAGATAAACAGATAAAGCTGAATAACTGGAATTTTGGATAAATGTAAGTTTATTCTTTTTTTACTTTATTAATTATTAGAAAAAGTAATTAACATTTTCCTTTTCTCTTTTTTTTTAGGAAATCAGACAAATGGATGAAGCTGAATAAATAGAATTTAAACAAATGAACTAAGAGGTAAGTTCATTCATTTTATTCATTTTTTTTTACTTTCAAAGAATGTAATTAATGTCTCCTTCTTTTTTTTAGAAAACTGAATAAACAATTAGATTCAGATTGGTTCAGTTTTAGATTTAAATTAGTTTCAGTTCAGTTCAATTTCAGATCAGTTTAGTAGGATTTTACACTTAAATCTTTAAAGATTTAAGTGTGAAATTCCACTTGGCCTAGATTATAGTACTACATTACAATCTGAATATTACATTATAATCTATTTGCTTTCTTTTTTGGAATATTTCTTTTTATTCTAAATACTTCTTTAGTTCTTTCCTGCTATCTGTATTTTTATATTAATATATTTTTATTATCACACTATAATCTAAATACCACTCATGCTTTAATCTAAGTGCCATACTTTTATTCTTATTTTTGAGTCATTTACATATTAAATTCTATACTGGCTGTATTGACCTTCTGTATCTGTTTGGATACCTAGTTTTATGTTGAGGGTGTTGACTTCTTATGTCTGATTGGATGCTGAATTCTATATTAAAATACTTACCTTTTTGCACCTATTTAGTTACCAATACATGTATGCCAATTTTGTAACTGAGGTTGAAGGTGCGATATATATTATTATGGCTGACCCATTTGATTGCCAATATTTTATATAATATTTCTAAAAAAAACTTTATGTCATACCTGCGTACATACCAAGGATAAGTCTTTTGTCATTTTTATATAATATATTTATTTATGTCTCTAATGTACCCCTATCTTACATGAAGATTTTACCATGTCTAAATACATATCTAGAAAAATGGTGACTTCTTTCATTTTTTTTATATAATAAATTTGAAGAAGGCTACATTTCAAATATATATCTATTTATCTTTTATTTGCATTTTATTGATTAAATTTATTATTGCTTCTTTTTTTGCATCTATCAAAAAAATTAATTAAATATTTCTGATTTTTATAGAGTTATTATATCTTTCTGAACTAACATCATGCATAACATATCTATTTTGACTAAACTGATCATAGAATTCTCACCTAGAGATATGCTCTGGTAAAATCCGTTCAATCCGTCATCCGTTTTTGAACAGATTGAATAATCCGGATTAAGGAATGAACAAATTTTGGATAATCTGGATGGATCCGTTGGATAATACCAGATTGATCAGATGTTATACGGATGACCAGATTGACCAGATTGATCAGATAATCTAGTTAAATCTGGTATTTTTTTTTTATTTTTTGGGTTTTTTTTTNTTTTAATACATAAGAACATTTATTAACGTTCTTTTTTNTTCTTTTTTNTAGGAACGAACTCTTCAGCTTGGCTTCTGGAGGTAATTGAAGGAGGAGTGATTATTAAACTTTAATACAAGAATGTTGCTAACGTTCTTTTTTTTCTTTTTTGTAGAAACAAACACTTCGGCTTGACTCCTGAAAGTAATTGAAAGGGGGAGTTATTAAACTTTAATACAAGAATGTTGTTAACGTTCTTTTTTTTTCTTTTTTATAGGAACAAATACTTCAGCTCAACTCCTGGAGGTAATTGAAGGGGGAAGTTATTAAACTTTAATACAAGAACGTTGCTAATGTTCTTTTTTTTTCTTTTTTATAGGAACTAACATTTCAGCTCGACTCCTGAAGGTAATCGAAGGGGGGATGGTTATTAAACTTTAATACAAGAACATTGCTAATATTCTTTTTTTTCTTTTTTATAGGAATGAACACTTCGGCTTGACTCCTGGAGGTAATTGAGGGGGGTATTAAACTTTAATACAAGAACGTTACTAATGTTCTTTTTTTTCTTTTTTATAGGAATGAACTCTTCAGCTTGATTCTTGGAGGTAATTGAGGGGGTATTAAACTTTAATATAAGAACGTTGCTAATGTTCTTTTTTTTCTTTTTTTTAGGAATGAACACTTCGGCTTGACTCCTGAAGGTAATTGAAGGGGGGTGGTTATTAAACTTTAATATAAGAACGTTGCTAACGTTCTTTTTTTTCTTTTTGTAGGAGGGACTCTTCCACCTTCAATTACAGTATGTAAAGTTTTATAAAAAAATCTGGTAGATCCGGTGAATCTGATAATTTAAATGGATCATCGGATTGACCAGATATCTGTTGAACCATCCAGTTAATCTGGTAGTACAAACAGATTAATCTGAATCTGATCAATTTTTGGATGGATGACTGGATATCTGAATTGACTAGATTTCGGAGCATACCTTTACTCTCACCTGCTACAATGGTACTGATTTTAATGAATATTTAAGTGACTCAAACAGTTGTACTGATAATGGATCTGACTTAGGGTCAGATGATTATAATAACTATGAGTCTAATTATAAGTCAATAATGAAGAAGCTTTTTGCATCTCAGCTGTATTACCAAGTCTCCATTAGTTTGGCTACCAGATGTAAAAGAGCAAAAAACTAATGTAATATACATTTTAAGACAAAAAAAGTTTAATGATAACTTTTCTTCTAAGAACTTGCTAAATGTTATTCAGAGGATTCTCTTATCACCGCCTAGAAATATGTTAAACAATAAAGAATCATTAAATTGTCTTTCAATTTATTCATTTCTCTTTTCAAATGAAAAGAGGTTTAGTTTATATAATGCCTATGATTAAAATGAAATGAAAGATAAATTGGTTATCAAAATTGACCAAGATGATGATTGAATCCAAAGTTTTCTGTTATAGACAACATTTCAGAAGTATATAGTTTATCCAGAATTCATGAATGCATTAACAGTTAAAAATCTTTAAGAGCTATAATTGATATTGATGCTTTACAAAAAGATATAGAAGTTGATAGAGTTAAATCCAATAAAATATTCATCCAAATTTGTTGCTCTTTCATAAGAGTTTTGTATTGAATTCTTGATTGTAGCTGGGAAGATATTCTCAAAAGATTGGTAATTGCTATATCATTAGACTCTAACAAGTGTAATTACCATATTTTATATACATCAGTTTTTCTTATCGATTACCATGAGCTCAAAGTATTCACTGAATCTTAACTGAAAAGAAATTTGGCAATATATTGATTGAAGTTTATTAGGTTAAAACTTTAACTTTCATCTTATTAGTTCAGCAAAGAAAAGTCATGTGAAGCATATCCTTCAGTTTTTACTAGATAATGGTTAAAATGAACTTGATCATGTCAGGATTCAATCACCTTCTAATTTGGGTCTTAAAATAAGACCTGTATACTTAGTGTGAAAAAAATAATAATTTACTAAAAATAACCATAGATTAGGATATTGCAAAAATGCATAGACATAATTTTGCAAAAGTATTCTAACTATTTTAAGGATTAAATTATCAAAAAAAAAGTAATCAAAAAACTTCATATATTTTAACCAAAAACCTTCACTAGAATATCCATTCTGCAAATACATATATGACAAAAATTAGCAGTAGTTCAACCATATATATGCTAGTAGTGATAAATTTATTGTGAGATGCTTTCAGTAAAATAGTGATGAGCATGAGGAAGTTTTGAATGTAACCTATCTATTGCAAAAAAAATCTAACAAGAAAATAAAAAATCCTTACAATCCTCTTACAAGATAAAGATTCTGGGTTTTCCTAAAGTCTTTGTAAAAATACCATCTTAGGTCAAATATAATGTGATCCTTATAGCAATAGAAACATATGAGAAAAGATATATAAGACTATTACCTAATGAAGATGATATTTATGTAAGATCACCTTAGAAAATCAGAAAAACCTATGTTCTTAAACATTTTACTATTTCTGATGATGTAAATTTATTAGTATTATCTACGTGTCACTTTTACTTAAATGCTGTTACTACAAAACTTGACTTTAAATTATATTACAGTATCGATGGTAATATAAATTTATTTGATCATAAAAGGATAATTTACTAGATAAAAAGTTTACATCGTATTACTAATAATTATAAATGCAATAAAAAATATAAATGCTCTCAAGCCAATATAATTTATAGCTTGATGAAATAGTGTTTATAATTGCTTAAGCATAAAGTCATCTGGTGGGTCAATTAATAAAAAAATTATATAAATTAATCCAAGAAACGAGATGTATTATTGTAATAGATAATGATCTAATTAACCTTAATATTGAATGGATTAAGGTTCTTCATAAGAATATACTTTTTTCCATTATTCATAATACTTACCAGCCTTAGAAAGGCAAGATATTCTGCTTAGTTCCTAATAAAAAAATAATATTAGCTGAACTTTAAAATTAGACTAAGCAGACATCCTTATTATCTTTAAAGAACGAGCAAGTACATCACTCATCTGTTATTTCAGAAAAGATGTACAAGGAATTATTCGTACTCTTAAGACTGAATTTTCAGAATTATGGATTAAGAAGTATCATGGTAAATCTGATTCAGTAGAAAAGATTCAAGATTTTAGCAATATTTAAGAAGCGTGAAGAAATGTGAATCTAATTACATATATTAGTATTCTGAAAATAGGTATATCTTACACTAATCCAAAGTTTAAGTGAGCATTCTGTCTATTTAATAGCTATATAAAAATAAATGCCAAAATAAATTAGATGTTATTCTATATGCAGTGCATTAATAATTATATATGCCATATTGAGCAAAGATCATTTAATGTCCCCATTACAGAAGAAGGGTTATTTCAATAGTTATTAAATGCCAAATACAAATGTCTTTCCTAAGAACTTCAGAATAAAAGAATATTTTCAAATATAAACTCTATTATTTAAAATAAGGATGTACCAACTGTTTAATTATGGGTAGTATATATGTTAAAAAAATTCCATTCCTAGCACTTATTTGGTTAAAGAATAGTTAATTTTTTTTGAAATGCAGATATAAAAATTTCTATCATAAAACTTATTCCTAAACCTAAAGATAATGGAATATCATTATCTCAAACAGTAAAGATGAGTTCATCTATCATTAAAGTGAAAGAAATTTCAGATATAGCAAATACCTGTATTCTTGATCATGAGATAGCTGAAGTTTTGAAAAAAAGTCAAAAAAGACTTTAGAGAAAATATGATCTTTAGACTGGCATCATATTGTAAAATATAATAAGATCCTATCTAAATTGTTGACCAAAGATTTTATCTCAAAGTATGGAAATTATAATTATATAAAATGGTTTAAAGCTTATAAGCAGTTATGAGATACTGACACTAATAATAAAATGACTGTTGAAGCTATCACTTGCAAAGATTATAGAAATAATAAACTCGCCATAGTTACTCAAGCTAAAAAACATCAAATTTACCTAGAATTACTAAGGATCTATACATTTGTTAGAGATATCGATGATAGAAAAAAATATAAGTTTGATAATATTAAGACGTGTTTGAATTTTCCTGAATTAATATCATATCTCCAGAATTTGATACCTAAAATGGCTTAAGTATTTGATAATATGGATATGTTATATAATGCTAAAAAATCAGAATTAAGAACAGTTCAAGCATAACTTGATTTACTAAATTTTACACTACATATAACATCTATATAATTAAAAATATTTGTTGTGTAATCGTTACCTTTAAATTAACTATATAAATAAATGCTTTACAATTGTGTAACTGTATTATGTGACATTACACAAATTCCAAAAAAGAAAATTTTATTTCTTACAAAAATTGATCAAACGGTAAGATTATACAAATTTCCAAAAAAGAAAATCGATATGTATACTCATAATTCTGGTCAGAATTAAACTAAAACCCATTGCAAAGCAACAAGTAACAACTAGTATGAATTAAAATTTAAGGCTATAGATAAACATAAAAGACATTACCATCTAGTTAAATTATTCAATAGTAATGATGCTCCTAAGTTACCTCTATACTAAGTAGAAAAAGAAATTTATTGAAAAAATGGGAAGATATTCAGTATGAATATAGTAAACTTTTGCCTGATGAATTATTAATAAAAATTTTTTTAGAGAATAAATAAACCAAAGTTACTCTTAATTCTAATGTAAATACTGTACCAATTGCAAAAAATATTCAAGATTTATTTAATATTGTATAGGTAAAAATCTGTTGTAAAACAGTATGAATGCAGATGGAATCAGGTCATATATACTTTGAGATGGGGTCTTTTTTCAATTTTTTATATAATAATTCTGAAGAAGACTCCATTTCAGAAATATACTGTATTTTTCACTTGATCCAGAGTGGTTCTTAGCACCTCAAGTAAATGGTAAGAAAAATAATACTATTATTTAAGAGATACTAAAATAATACATCAGTGATAAACTAGCAAGACTTCTATTTGATAGTACCTAGTAGTATTTTTTTTTTCTCACTTCTCGATAAACAATTCAGAGGATTTTCCAGATTGAAGGGCCTCAACCAAATAAATCTATTCTATCTGATAATTTTTCCTTATCCAATAATTCATAGATCTCTATGGGTTGAAGGGTCTTATCTGATAATTCCTCATAAAAAATATATATTTTTAAAATATACTTGTTTTATGGTTAAAATATACTTATATTATNATAATATACTTAAAGTATANTGAAAAATATATAAACTGATATATTTATAATTAAATTTTAATAGTAAGTTATCTTAAATTATAATGAAATTATANTTAATTTTTANATTTATATTTAATAGATATCTTAAAATATATAAAATGGATACTAAAAACTTAAAATTAATTTAATAATGGTTTAAGTATATTGATAACTATTATTAATTTAATTAAAATTTAAGGGAAAATATAGTTAGTGATACGGTCACCATGGTGATCTGATAAATCATGTGATTTTTAACCAATTAAATTTTATTGATCATTTTTTAAATATTTTGTTTACATGAGATGTAATAATTTTTTTACTTTTACTTTTTTACTTAAAAAAACTTCACTAATATTACTTTTTGAAATACTATTTAATAAAATTAAGCTTAACTTTTTTTAAAAACAAATACTTTTAAAGTTTTTATAAAGTTTGGATCATATATCTATTAATAAATTTTCAAATAATATTTATTTATAAATTCTTTTTTTTTGTTTATTAACTTTAGAGCATAATTTAGGTATTTTGTTTATATATAAATTCCCTTTCAAAGATTAAGTAAAATTATTCAGCAAGGTTGAAATTATTTATATACAAATTTTTATCAAAGTTGAGTAAAAACTTGTGAGTACAACAATTTTTTTTGTAATAATACTAATTTGTGAAAGTTTTTTTTTTTTTGTTTTGTATCTTTAGAGTGTATTTTAGGACTTTGGAATAAGTAAATCATATCCAGAAGATTAAGTAAAGTTGTTCAACGAGATCAAAACTACTTATATTTAAATTTTTATCAAAATTGAGTAAATGCTCGTGGAGTATTAATTTGTGAAAGTTTTTTTGTATTTTGTATCTTTAGAGCATATTTTAGGCACTTTAATATAAGGTTGCCTGCCTAAATTTCTTCAAAATCTTACGATTAGTTTTGTCAAAATTTTACTACAGTTGTCCTCCTCTATAGTCACCCCCTGTATAAGCA
>QKYT01000054.1:188738-205849 GCA_003550305.1 Glomus cerebriforme | reverse complement strand
AAATCTTTTAATATAATCACACCAATATGAAAATTTATTATATATGTGATTATATAACAAAAACCCTTTTTATAAGAACACTTCACTATAATCACAGTATTTGGTGGTCCCGAAGGGTGTGATTATAAAGGAGGACGACTGTATAGATTTATTATAGTTTTGGCAAAGTTTTGGCAGTTTTAGCAATTATAATAAGTTTTGGCAGTTTTGCTTTTCTCCAGAGTTTCGCCAGTTTTTTAATATAACTTTGATATAGTTTCAGCAGAATTTCGCTTTTCGGCAAAATGCCATCTTGCCTAAACCCCTAGATTTCAGCAAGCAACCTTACTTTAGTAATAATTAAATCATGAAGATTAAGTAAAGTTATTTAGCGAGATCAAAACTACTTACATACAAATTTTTATCAAGATTGAGTAATAACTTATAGAGTTCGAGCATTTTTTTGTAATTGTATAAATTCATGAATTTTAATAAAATTTAATGTAAAGCCATAAAAATTAAATTAATTATTATATGATAAATTAAGTAGATATTAAACTAATATAATACAGTTAGTATATATTTTATACTTAAAATATACTTAAATGGGCAAAATTTAAGGATATTTTATGAATTATTTTTATATTAAATATAGATAATTTAAGATTTATTTAAGTAAATTTTTAGTATTATTTGTAAATATAATTTTCTTATAAGAAATATACTGAAATTATACTTGTATAATGCTTATAAGATATTTAAATACATATTTAAATATCCTTAATATTCAGTATATTTTTAGTATATTTTCAGTATATATTTTTCTTATTGGAATTCAGAGATCTTGGTGGATTGAAGGATCTTAATCGATAATTCTTTTCCATCTGACAATTTAGAGGTCTTCATGAATTGAAGGATCTTAACCTCATATTTTTTTTTATCCAATAATTTAGTGCATGAAACTTTGCAGAATGTTTGGAGTAATATTCTAAATTAGTATTAGTAGGAAATACACAAACAGGACAGAATGTTTTTTCCATATTTTTTTCATACAATTTTCAATGGCTATAATATCCGGTAAGGCAACAGCTTTTATTTTCACAAACAGTGTTATTTCTCTTGATATATGTGCAAGTAAAGCAAACCATGATCAAAGATGCTAATGCAAAAGTATTTTAGAATATAAAATCCTCTTTCACTTTTAATTTTATAATAAAATATGTATTTAAATTAATCAGTATTATAATAAGATAAATTATCTTTTCATACTAATGCTATGGATATTTTAGATCAACTGACAGAAGCTCATGAAAAAATCTATAATCCCAAAACTAATCACATGATCATTATAAATGGGTCAGTATATCATAAATTGTTATGCAATAGTTATATGCATCGGAAAGAAGAAAGGCTTTTAATCTTACCTTTATATGAATTGCAAATATTAAGAAGTTACTTTTCTTTCATCTCCTATTATATTTGGAATATTGTATTAGAGAGAAGTTTGCTAATGGTAATTAACAAAAAAAATAAATCTATTGCAAATTTTATTCAAAGCTAATTGACATGATTTTACTTTATGCTAACTATTAAAATTATACTGGAAATATAAAGAGACAAAAGCTTAGAGGAATAACATACTCATGAAATTTCTCTATCATCCAAATTTAGCTCCTTTGAAGTATAGACCAAGTGCTTTATATGATGCATTCACTAAAATAAATGCTTTAGAACCAGAACAAATATTAACTTTAGCGTGAGCATTTTATTAAAATGTTATTAAATACAGATGAATTTGTTTATAGTCTTGAAATAGTAGTTCCTTGATTATATATATTTTTTGCTTATCCTATTTACCCGTAATTTTCAAATTTATGTAAACATCTTTCAGGTCAAGCAGGTAGTCTTATAGAGACTTCTGCAAAAGTTATATTAGTTTTTTTTTTCTTTTAGCCTTCTGATAGCTTTCACTGATCATGAACATAGTAAATTATTAGAATATATTTTCAAATTGAACTTTTTTCCATAATATATAATCTGAATATCACAGATTAGTTTAACTATAATATATATTCTACATACCATACCATGTCTACAATTACAACCAAATTTATTATAAAACACAAATTCTCTAATGAGATGAGTATCAAAGAACTCAGCCATTATGCATTAGAAATATTCAACCTCTTGGGAAATGATAGAGAAAAAAGATGCTAGGTCCGTGTTCATTTTCAAAAAGGATATAAATTTAGCAAAGAGTGGGCAATTTCATTAATTTCTTTCCAAAAAACTAGTCAAAGTAAAAGCTAAGCAGATTTCCAAGAAGTAGTATCAGAAACGGAAGAAGCAATATAGAAGATATTGGTTAAGTATCTGTCATTATTCCAGAAGGTGAAACTATCAAAAGTACAGTTCAGCATATTATTTGAAAAAATCTTAGCGAAAAAGATGTAAAAGCTATATCAAGAGTCATGATCAAAATAGCCTCTAATATTGTCACTGATATATCCTGTATCTCTAGGCTTCAAAGTAAATTGAAGAAGCTTAATGCCTCAAAAATAATAATTGATGTTACATTTAATTCAGAAATGATACATTTATTTAACAAAATCCAAAAAGAGCATAATGACTAATGCAAAAATAAGGGATTCAATTTTCTGGATTACTTCTCATTAGAATTAATTAAAAAAAGACTGGATTTATATTATATTTCTAATATATCTAACAAATAGATCCTAGCTAATGTAATGATAATGTTTTGTATTTATCCTGCTGAAATTAAAAACTTACACATATCTAATGGAAGTGTAACTGGATATGCAAAAAACTAAGGTCAACAGAATATTTTTCAGGTGTTTAGATCACTGGAAAAGAATGAGAAATAGGCAAGGCAATTGCTCACATGAGTTTAGAAAGCAATTTCTTTTGAAAAATTAAAGGATTCTAGAATATCTGGATCTATATATTTAAATAGATTTTTGAAAAAGGAAGAGTTTCTTCCTAAACCTAATAAATTATTACTTTCTAATGATTTGTGCAAAATAGGATCAGTATTCACTGACATAGTGCATAGTGTGAAAAATTTATTAAAGTCTAATACTTTTGCTAGAGAAGCCTTTTGATATAGTCCCAATAACCATTTTTCATCATCTAAGAAATATACTATAATTAATATACATAAAAGAGAAGAACTATATAATCAGGCAAGTTTATTCTATATCTTTGATGAAAACTAATCATATAGCAGGTTATATATTATCCTTTTTCGGTTAGAGACTTTTAAAATTTAAAATGTCTAGTTTTTAATTTATTTCTATATAATTTATATGTAAGAATTTATAGATTTTTTTCACTGATCATGAACAGGTTCCAGAAGGACCACATAGTGAATTATTAGAAATTTTATTTTTTTTATCAGAAACAAGATATAGTATATATAAAATATCACAAAAATGGTAACTGATCAAAATTATTCATCTGATGCATCTAATGAGCAAGAAGTTATTAGATATACAGAAAATATAGCCCAGTTATTGGGATTAGACAAGCAAAATGCAGAAATGTATAGTGCGCTTTCTGGTGAAAATAGGGCACTAAAGAAACAATTGAAAAATTATTATTCCTAATATAACACTTTAGAAAAAAGGATAAAAAGATTAGAGAGAAATGTAAAGTTCTTAGAGATTGAATTAGAAGATCTGAACGAATGTATAGAACTGGACGAATGTGTAGATAGAAAGACTGTGATCGACTTAATACAAGAAATAGTTCTCTCACTGATTGATAAAAAAGGTAAAGGTTCCTCCTATTCATTTGAGTCTTTCAAAAATTCTGATTCGGTTGAAACGGTAAGAGAATGAAAGGTAGGCTATTTCTTATAAGTAACGAAGGAAAGTATAATTGAGAAAGATTAAACAGTTGGTGATTTGAAGTAAGCTGAGTTAGAATTTTATTTTTTCATTTGAAGATGCAATATATAATATGCATGATGTATGGTACAATCAAGCATTTTTTATTTATCAAAACTATTAGAACAGATTTTACATTTTTTAGTAATAAATAAATAAATCTCTCTATCCTACTTTATTTGTTTTTCGATTGTAATATAGATGCAGTGTTTCTATTCTATATGAACATATCAAGCTAAAAGGGATTGGTTTTTATAGTCACCACTGGATATAACGAACCTTCCGTTCTAGAGGATTTAGTTCAGTATAAAGTAAATTTGTTATATAATATACTGAACTTCTGATAATTTTAGCCAAATTTATAGTGCTGATTAGAATTATAATTTTGCTTAATATAAATTTTCAAAAAAGATTATACATTAATTACTAATAATTTTGGCCAGCGCTATAAATTCAGACTGAGTTAATACATAGTCACATGACTGTTCATTATAGAAAATAAAAATTAATATATAGTTTATATATCTGGGTTGTTAAGGTAGGTTTGATATACAGTATATAGCATTTTATTATAGCAATTCATTATAACCAGTATAATTAATTATAGAAAATTCAGTTTTGGGAACTTTAGTTCAGTATAACAAGTTTTCAGTATATATAGGTTCGTTATAACCAGTAGTGATTGTATTATAAAAATTGACTCTCTAAATTAAGAAAATTCATAAAAATAGTACGTGGAAGGTATTACATTTAATCGTTATTTTGATTCCTTTATCTTTAACTTTATTCTTTACATTTAAATGAAAAATTAATTAAATTTATAATATTAGAAGTAATAATAATTTAGTTTATTGAATATCAGTTCACTCTTTAATTGGTAAAAGGTATAGTATTTTTAAGTTTTTTTAATGAACAAACTCAAACAGACTATTGCCATATCATCGCTCAGTCTCTCTTAGGCTCAGAATAATTTTCTTATATCATGTAATGATATAGTCACAATTTTATGTATTATAGGCTAGGTTCTGGCAACATTTTTTATTTCATAAATAAAGTATTATTATTTATTAGTATATGAGAAATGGGTCATGTATGATGATGTAAGACTATAAATCTAATATTTTTATCCAAACCAGTCTAGCCTATATAAAAAATGTAATGCTATGTCAGGTGATAAGTATGAAGAGTCTTATCTTTCCCAGTAATACCAACAAAAAATTACTTTCATGTGATACATATTGTGGCAAATGTGACACTTAATTTTATTGGCTTGATCTTAGATAAATATATTTGTTTTTTTGTGTTTTATTATTTTTTCCTTTTTCTTTTTTTTTTGTATTCACTTTTCATTTCATTTATATTGAATAAAGAGTTTTTAGCAGATATAGAACTAATAAAATATAATTTTTATGTTTTTTTTTATAAAATTATTATGCTACCCTTGTTTTCTACTTATAATATAATTTTAACACTTTGTTAAATAAAACAGCTCTTGAGAGATTAAGCAAAGTTGTCTAGTAGGTATGGAATTATTCAAAATAATTTTTTGTTAAGATATCTTGAATACTCATGAAAGTATTAGTATTTTTTGCATAAAATTACTGTGCCACATCACGTATGTGTTTATTTTTTTCACTTCACACTATAATTTTAGCACTTTAGTTAAATGAAACAGGTCTTGAAAGATTAAGTAAAATTGTCTAGCAGGTGTAGAAATACTCAGGTATTAATTTTTATTAAGCTAACTTGAAATATTTGTATAGTTATTAGTATTTTTCATATAATACTCAAGTTTTTTTAAAAAAAATTAGCATTTTTATACTTTATTTTTTTTACTTTTGTACTTTATTAAGTTTAATTAAAACAATAAACAAACACTAATTTTAAATGTAAATTTTATTATTTTAGTATTATAATTTAGTATTTGTTATAAAAATAATGATTAATATTGCTTTATTTATAACATTATTTTTTTTGAAACAAATGGAGTTTTTTTTCTTAAATGTTACACGGTCTTAAATTGAGCCAATCAAAGTTTAAACACCATTCCGCGCCACATCATGAATCACGTGAAAGTGATTTTTTGTTGGTGACGCTGGGGTAGTTGAACGGTTAGGGAGGCGCAGTGATTTGCAGATATGATGCAATGTTGATCGGTCTCTTGTAATTTCTCTCATATAGTCTGCCTCAGTATTTTTTTCGCAAATAAAATTCTTTTTTTACTCTTGTCCTCACTCACGCTAGTTTGCCGTTAAAGGAAATACGACCGCTAGTGCTTTTGCCATAGATATTGATAGGGAAAAGTTGGTTAGCCACCTCAAGAAAGCTATTAAGGCCGAGCAACCGCAAACTTTCGCTAACGTTGACGCCAAAGACATTAAGCTATGGAAAGTGCCAATATCTGACGATCATGTCGATCCCTTCACTCGAGGACAGCGACGAGCTGTTGGCAATAAATGAAGTTGGAGACTACTGGACCGAGAAACCGCCTAAGAAACATATTCATGTCATAGTCTCCCCGCCAGAGACCACTGCTTCGGATGAGTTGTTGAAATTAAGAGAGGATGTAGCCTCGTTGAAGGAGAAACTTAGCAAGTCTGAATATGGTACGTATGAAACCCGCCCACTCGTAAAGCTCGTGGTCGGTGGACAGTCTTCACTTTTTTTTTCGAGATCCTTTTTCACATATCCATGTACTAATTCACCCGATAATCTATGATTTGAGGGTATTACAGTATTCGATGTTATCGTGAGCCGAAACGAACGAACGGATTCAAGTGGAATGTAGATGTCAGAGATTCGACTCTCGAAGGCCTCAAGGAATATATACGAAAGAATATGAACCACCGTCTCTTGAAAAAGATGGGGCGGTATTAAAATTCATAAGCGGGGATAGAAAGATATTCCCCTCAGAATGATCAAGATTTCTGCAAAATGCTCCGGCAATTCGTATTAAATAACAATATCAAGTTAATTGTTGTCCTAAAGACCCCCCTCAAAAGCTTTCTCGGATTGGTCGTTCCCAAAAGTGTGCCAGCTTTACGGACTTAGTGAATCAGACGATCCAACAATGGAGGTCTTCCCAGTTTTTTCGTGCGGAAACGTTAAGCCATCCCAAGAATCGATGGAAGGACTCATGGCAGAATTAAAATCCCGCCTCGACAACACGCCCATCAGCTTACTTTCGATCGAAGCCACGAAATCATTATACGTCTATTCTTACCTGCTTGCTGGAGCCAAGGGAAGTTTGAGATCCGCCCACAAAAAGTCATTTCTGGACCGAATGGACACGGTCCTCTCGATTTAGCAATTGACTTACGTCGAACGGCAAAGACGGTTGGAGTTACAGAGGTTAAAAAAGATGATTTTGTGAAAGGTGTTGCTCAATGCGCGCTCCAGCTCGAGTCATCCTTATCGAATCGTAAGCGCAAGGCCAATGAAATGGAAGAGGATCAATCGTCGTTCGGGAGAGTTTTTGGGATAGTTACTGATGGTGAAAAATTCTATTTCATGAAGTGTACGATGGATGATCAAGATAGGCCAAGCTTCAAACTATCGGAATCGGTGGTCGTTGTATAAAATATGGAAAACATGGTTAGAGAAGTTCTCAGTCACATTGTTTGGTTGTTGGAAGAAGCACAGAAGCCGGATTCAGATTCTCGAAGGTAATAAAAAAGCATAGGTCATTGGGTAATCTTGCGGAAAAGTCAGATGCAGTAGATAGATCTTAAGATAGTAATTTCATCCTCCGTTCATGTATCACGGGCAAAGTCCTGAGCCTTTGTATTTATTTTACCTCGTATTTCTACCACCTGTATAACTTTGGTTCTTGGGAAAGCGAAACTGCTAAGGACAAGAACGCATTGGAATGCCACGGCCATTTTCATCTCCCAATATGGAACAGGAAAAGGATACCGATGATCACTCAGTGTTCGGAAATGACCTGGTCATTTGACNATTTAAAGGATTTGCATAATCATTTGTCATTATTCCTAATCCTTTGTCATTTGATCATTTCAGTCATTTGATTTTAATTGGCTGATATCTTACCATGTGATTCTAATCGAAAAATAAAAAAAAAGAAACCAAGCATAATGCAGGCCAGAACTATAGTACCGGCTAACATTATATTCAAATGATACGGATCATTTGTCATTTAAGTAGTGAAATGACACATCATTTGTCATTCATTTGAATCATTTGTCATTTCAAGCCATTTGCCAAACACTGCAATGATGTACCTATTTATCCTGCCATCCATGGAAAAGTAAATGATCCTTTCCAGTACAGGATGAAAGATTGCATAGAATTAGAAACATTACGGCTAAGTAGCTTGGAGATAAATGCAAATTATAATAGTTTACATGAACAAATAGATAATCAAGGTAAAAAAAATAGATGACCAAGGTAAAAAATTAGATAAAATTCTCAAACTGCTTACTAAAACTAATAGCCAATAGATCTGTTTTGTATCTTATATGAAGTATATTTCTGATATATGGAAATATATAGATGTCTGGTATTTTTGAAATAAATTTCTATCATATTGTACTTGATGATTGAAACTCGCAATAAAAAATAATAATCAGAAGATACTCTTAGAAAACATATCCAATTCTTTAATATTTTTGTTGTGTTTATTCTTACTGCACAAATATTCCTGACAATAACTTAAAAAAGAGATACAGCCAATTGTAACAAATTAATTGATTGTCTCTATTATAATATAGTAGCATTTTTGATTTTTTCCTTATTATATGCAATATCGAGGTTTTGCTGTATAATTATCTGTGATTCCATAACATGCATACACATTTAAAATTCAAGTAAAGGTTTTTTATTTTTAAGGGAAATGATTAATTTTTTTCCTTCTTTGGTCAAAAATAGCAGTAAATTTGACCCAATATATTTCCATCTCTTCACTGTATTCAGAATATTGTCTAATAGTTATATGACTTGCAGAAGAAAAAAAATGAGGTGCAGGTTATTATGAAACATCATGAAAAATAAATTACATATGGACTGCGGACTGTGATGTAATATGCTTACCTTGTGATATTGCGTCATTCTTCTATTCATTTTTAGTACAATTTTATTATTTATCACCAGGACTGTTCTTTTAAGTTCTTTATTTGTCCCAGGCTGACAAAAATAGAATAATGCACCTGCTAAAATTGCATATGTAATTACGTTTCCTGAAAAAACATTCTGAATTACGTTTATTGTTAAGATGCCTCAGGTAAGCATCTCACGTAAATCATAATGAAATGACGGAAATGAAAAGTATGAATAAAAAAATGTCTTATCCGTACATATTCTTTACAGAAACCTTCAATTTTCATAAATATGTTAGCTATATTACTAATAGATAACATTCATATATTCAACATATTTGCATAAATGTAATATTAATAATATGTGAATAACATATTTTTGTAATATTTCTAACATATGCTATATTTCAAATTTAAATTAGTAAATTTGTAAATATTTTTGTAATATTAATAACATATAAATAAAACATTTTTGTAATATTTCTATCATATTTCAAATTTTTAATATTTTGTAATATCAATAATATACTGTATGAATAAAATATTTTTGTAATACCAATAATATACGAATAAATATTTTTGTAATATCTCTATCATATTTTAAATTTCAAATATTCTGTAATATTAATAACATATGAATAAAATATTTTTTGTGATATCTTAATTATATATCAAATTTTAATATAATAAGAGTTTAAAATTTGTATACATTTGTGTATGTATGCACCCCCTATCACATAATAAGAATTTAAATTTTTATTGGTTGATATAGTTAGTAATTAAGATAATTAATTTTATCAATTTTTTTTTTATAAGAGCAAATGAAATCAAGATAAAAGGTAAATGATTTTTTAGAAGTTTTTTTGTTCATTTCATTTAAAAACATTTCTAATGTTCTTTTAATAGTTTTTTTTATAAAAGCGGCACTTTAAGATAAACTGAACTTTTGGAATGAAAAGTAGGTATTTTTTTTCTTTTTTTTTATTCATTTTATTTAAGAACATTCCTAATATTCTTTTGATAGTTTTTTTTTGTAAAAGTAGTCCTTTAAGATGAACTGGATGGACTCCTGGAGAGTGGAAACAAACTAAACTTCTGGAAGTAAAATATAATAATTAATGAATTTTAATAACAGAAAAAGTAATACAAAACAATAAAATAATAAGAAAAACTTATTACAGTTTATCAGCTATTTCAAAAAAAAAAGAAAATATTGAAAAGTTGCCATGCATACTTAGTATGCGTTTAATAAGATTATATTTAATAAATAAATGATTATATTGATTAACCAATAAAATTAAAAAATAATGAATTACATGATAGAATGCGTATGTATGCAGATGCATACAAAATTTATACCTATATAATTTTATTACCATATATTATAGGTCACAGTATCCTGGATATTTTACAAATTTCAGAAGTTTTAGCCTGTATCTAAAGTACAATATACCAGTAGATATTATACATAAGAAAGATACAGGATTTTTAAAATACTAAGGTACATCCCATGTATAATACTTAGATTTGATTAGATTGGCCAATCTAATCATATGATATTTTTTTTATTTCTTAATTTTTTTAGGTTACCGGATACTCTTAGACAAACCCAGACTTAGAATATGAAGGTAAATTAGAATGGGTAGTTTTTTTTAATGTAAAAAAAAATATACTAATATTTCTTTTATTTTTTTTATTTTTTTAGATTGCTGAACGCTCTTAGACGAATTTGGACTTAGGTTCTGATAGTAATGGAATGTAACAGTAAGTTAAAGGGAAGGGATGTTTTTTTTAATATAAAAGAAACATACTAATATTTTTTTTCTTTAGATTGTCAGACCTCTCTGAGCTTGATATTTAATTCAAAGAAATATTATTAATATTTCTTTTTTCTTATTTTAGGATATTGAACTCTTTGGATGTTGTAATATTTTAGATTTTAGATTTATTTAATTATTAGTATCATTGATTAGAATTATTAATAAAAATCTTTTTATTACAATAAAATAAATTAAATTTTACAATAAAACAATTAGACAAATACTTTTAAATAAAATAAAGTTGTATTTACCATTATACATAAAACTTCCTAGTATTATACCCCAGGTATTTTACAAGATTTTAAGTTTAAAATCAAAATTCTCTATGTAAAGTACCCAAGTACTTTAATATTTTAGCAAATATTTTCAGGGAATACTATACATAGGTGAGTACTATGGCCCGTGATATATATACGGTATTTAAAAATACTGCTTTAAACTACCTACATAAATAAATAGTCTTATATTGTTATGTATATAGTCTCTAGTTTAGGTTTTATTTTTTCAGTTATTTGTTTCTTGAACTAGTTTTTAATTCTTTTTTTTCCTTTTTTTATCTTTCCAGTGCATCCTGAATTTAATGTTCTTCATTTTTTTTTAATAGTTAGCCAGGTACGTTAGGTATTTTATATGAGATGTAATAAGTTATGAGTTTATCACATGACTTTAATTATCCTTATAAATAAACTATATGATTTCAAAAAAAATTTACAATTATTGATCAGAAATATAGCAATCAAAGTAAAAGAAAAAATTTGGAATAAAAAATACAAAACAGTGATGAAAATTGAACAAAAAAGAGGAATAACAAGAGTAAAAAAAAGGAAATCAACAAACAAGAAGAAAATAATGATAGAAAAAAAGAATTAAAGAATCGTAGAATTATACAAAAAACAGATCATATTAATGCAATTAGTGGACAGATGATCAGGAATATTAATAAAAAATAATAATAAACATAAGGATATATGGTATAAAATAAATATAAAAGATATCATTAATATTTTATATAGAAATTAATATTATAGAAATAGATTTAAAAATTTTAATATCTTTAAAATGTAATTACATAATTCACATTTAATTATTTTTATATAATTAGAAGTTGAATGATCATAATTTCTCATAATTTCTAATTATTATAATTTATTATAATTCCTTATGATTTCTTAATAATTATTATATTTTTTCAATAATTTCTCATAATTTCTTGTAATAATTTCTAAAAAAGGCAAAATAAAGATTATTAAATAATGCAGAAAGAAAGTTATGGAATTTGAATAATAATATAATAAAGCATGCATGTGTAGATGTGTAGAATAGTAGAAGTAAAACTGGTATATAAAATATATGAAAATTTTTAAAAGAAAACAAATTTAAGAAATTTGTGGATATTATAAAGATTTGCTTTGCAGAAGAATTCTTGGAAAGCTAGAAAAAAGATTAATATAGCTCTCATAATAAATTTCATATAATATTGGAAATATACTTTAGTAAATTAATTAACAATATTTTTGAACTTTTATTGCTTATAAAGAAATGCTTAATAAATTATTTTTCAGCTTGCAGATACTTTATCTTTAATTGCAAATTGATTTTATAAAAAAAAATTCATATATTAATACAAAATTTGGTCAGATTCAGAGCTAGAGACATATTTAAATATTTAAAAATAAACCTTCTATTGTACTTTTGAATTGTGATAGTTGTTATCATTATTTTTGACAGACAAACTTTTACTTAAACGTCACTATAAATGATTTGGTTAGTATTATTAAAAAAAAAGATAAAACTAATAAAGCAAAAGCTTTATTTTTTTAATTATATTATTAATTTTATTATTATACTTTTAGTACTTATATACATTAATGCTTTATTTTTTTAAATACTATTAATAAAGAATCTAAAATAGCTTTTTTTTTAATATTTTTTTAATTATTTTTTTTTTTAAAAAAATGGATCGACCAGATGATGTATTATATTACTTTACATTAATTATCCATTAAATTATCTGTAAAATATTTGTCACTCCATGTCATATTCTTTTGCATTTCATTTTACTATATATTTTGGGAACAGTACAATAAAATCTCATTTGTTTCTTCATTATATATTTATATGTCACTTATATTAACGTTACTGTTACATAATGCCAGCCAAATTTCATGTGAGTGAAATTTTTGTTGGTGATACTGGAGTATATGCTAAATTATGCTATTATCATGTAATCAGTTAGTTACTTGTAATTAGGGATTAAATAAATAAATGGGGCTACTCAGGATTACACACACTTGGTCATGAGACTAAATTGTCACCATAAGTAATTTTATATGTAACCTTATAAAAATATGATCTTACTCATATTCAAAATGAAAAATCAATATAATCTATAAAAAAAAACTGATGATCAGTAATGAGCAAATGCGTAACTATTTGAAAATATAATTTTTGTCAAAGTTTCGTGTCTATATCTTTTAAAAAACTTGATCAGCTATTTGAAATACCTCAAAACTATATAAAATTTTATTAAATATATAAAAATAATATACAATAAAAGAAAAAAAATGCTATTTTTAAACATTTTAAATAAAAATATTTATAATTTTTTATTGAGATCTCAAAAAAAGAAAGAGTGTAATTTCTAACTTTTTATTATTAAGTAATAAAAAGCATATAAAACAACTTTAACTTTTGGATCGGCTGCTTTCCTGTATATATATGCCAAAAAAAAATAAAAAAAAAGTAAAAATTTTGAAAATTTAATATGAAATTTTGCTTGTATAACTAATTTATGAGGGTGACAGTTCAGTTTGTTATTGATCAGCCTGTGTAATATATGTGTTTGCCCCCCGTTTATTTATCTAACCCCTAGCATAAAATTTCATCTCATGTGACTTTTTGGGCATTAAGAAATTTTCCATGTGATGAATAATTGCGTGACAAATAGAATTTCACCCAGAATATTTAATAAAGAGGTGTGATATGATGTGACAAATATTTTACTATGATCACGTGGGGTGAAAATTTTATAGCGATATTGGATTGTTATGCCATTTGGATTTAATTTGTAATATTACTCCATTAAAATGGTTATATTGAAATAATATGAATTTCTCCTTCAGCCAAAGATTGACTTTCATATAATTAAAGAATTCTTCCTCAGTCCCTTTATTTAATAACAATGTGTCAAACTATTGCATTTATTGGCAATTTCAAAATTCCAACTGCGTTGCAATTATCTAATAGGACAATATTAATTATCGTAGTTCCAATAATTTTTGCAGCAACAAAAATCAAATCAAAAAAAAAATTTAAAAAAATATATTTTTTTTTTCTATTGTTCTATTCTTTTTTTTTAATTGCAAAAATAATAAATCAAAGTCATAGTTTAATTAATAAATAATCTATTACCATTAATAAATACTGTACAAATTTTTAAAAATCTTTTTCTTGCATATTACATTCATATTAATCAAATTTATTTTTATAATAAATTTTTTTTTTTCTTCAACTTCCTAAATCAGAAAATTTTTACATTTATAAGCCACTTTATCAACAAAAAAAAATCTCTTTCCTTAAAATCACATGCCATTTTAATAAAATAACACTCCAAAATATTCACAAAAAAAATATATATCCCCCCAAAAAATTATTCTATACATTGTTAAAACTTTAATAAGGGATGAATAATGTAACAGACGAATAATAAAATATATAATATAATATTATAAACACAAAAAAATAAAACCATATATTGTTTTTGTTTTGTGTATTGTTTCTTTAAAAAAAAATGTATTACACTGTTTTTTACAATGGATATAATAAAATATCAGTAATTAATCAGAATTTCAAGAAATTTTCAAGTAGTAAAAAACATAAACAAACAAAAATCATTTAAAATTTACGTTGAGGATTAATATTAAGATCAGTAAAATCAATAGGTTCTATGGATTCTATAAAATAAAAAGATTAACAAAATTAANATTACATTATTTTGAAACAAAGTCAAATAATAAATAATATTAATTACTTGAATATTCTTCCTCATCATCTGCATTTTTTGGTTCTGGTAAATTATTAAAATTCAATAGTCTACTTGTATAAATAGCTTGATGATGTGTAGTATATGTAAGTTTACTATTATCTGATTTTGTAAATGATGCTTGTTTTTTATTAATTTCATCTGCCTCAACTCTTTGTTTATAAATTTCACTACGCTTTTTAAAACAAATATCACTCCGCCATTGTTTAAATTTATCATGTAAATAATTTGTAGTTGGTCTTTTTGATGGATCCGCATCCACACATTGTTTAAATATATCAATGATTAATTGAGGTACTTTAATATTAAAACTTGGTCTAAGTCCCTGACAGATTTTTATTGCTAAAAACTCTTCATGAGGCATATCATGATAAGGAGGTAATCCATTAATCACTTCATATATAATAATTCCAAAGCTATAAATATCACTTTCTTGTGTATATTGTTTTCCTCTTAAAACTTCAGGAGCTACATATGGCAATACTCCATAAACTTTTTTATTGTCTTGCTTTTCATTTGCTGGTTTACATAGTCCTAAATCAGTAATTCTGGTAAAAGCAAATGAATCATCTCTACTTAAAATGTTACCACTATGAAAATCCCGATGAGTTAATCCCATTTTGTGAATATCATTAAGTCCTTGTGCAGTATCTATTAAAATCTCAAATTTATCATACCAGCCCAATGAATTGAAATCACTATTTAATATTTGTCTTAAATTACCCTTTTCTGCATATTGCATTACCATCATAAAATTACTGGTTTTAGGATCTTTAGTAATGCCATAAATTTTAATAATATGATCATAACCATTCATTTTCAAGTGTAAATTTATCTAACAATAATATAAAGTAAAAATTAGTTTACATTTGAAGTATTGATTAAAATTACGCATTAAAAAATATTACCTCATTTAAAAATTCCAATGTTATATCTTTTGAATTATTTAAACTTTTTAATGCAACATTCATATATTTTTCCTTCCAATATGCTTTATATATTGTTCCAAAACCTCCCTTTGTAATNTATTCAATATTTTCAAATTTATCATCATCAATCCATTCAATCCATTCTAATTTTTCCCATTTTTTCCATTTATTTGTTGCATTAAGTTGAGATTCTTGGATAAGTTTATCAACATCAGAATTTCCACTGCTCCAATTTTGGAAATTTTGTTGAAAATGGTTACCTTTTGATTGACACCAATTTTCATCAATATTAGGTTGTTTGCATTCTTCACATAAACCATACATTTTATAACGGTTTTTTAACTCTTCATTTATTATTAGTTTATCAATTAACAATTGTTGTTCTTCAGTTAAATCATAATAATTATAATCTTTTATTTGTTCCAATATATCGTCACTGAGATAATTTTGCTCCATAACGTTATAAATTAGAATAGATAATAAAATTAAAATTGTTTAATGTTACTATATTAGAAAAGTCAAGTTAAAAATTAAAATGTGAAAAAAAAAAAAATTCAATTTATACCGGAGAATTCTTTATTTACTCCATGTACCTCAGTGTAACTTTCAGATTGTCATGAGTGTTAATAGTTACACAATAATATAAATTTTCTTGTTCATTTTCATGTTATAATTAAAAAAATCTATCCTTGACGTGAGTTGATGCTATTGATAAAAAGAATCTAGAAGTAAACTTAATATGGAAATATCAAGATGAGTGATAATTGATAAAAATAGCAATAAATCATTTTTTTAATTTTTATGTGGTATACAGTATTTATCTGTTATAGTATTAATTTTTTTTAACTTGCTTTTCTTTTTTAGGTTTCTTGGTTTTTGTTTGTTTGTTTTGAAATTTATCAATATTGCTATTTTAAAATAAGTATACGTATTGTTATACGAATTGTGTTGGTCAATGGTCACGAGCCACGACAAGCAGAATTACATAATTATCACTACCAGCATTAATCTTAAATTCCGCTACTGAATTTTTCATAAATTAATATTTTCGAAAATTATAGTAATTCTGAGAATTTAAAAATGTATCATTACAGTAACAGTTGATGCAAATTTCAATCATCTACACATCCTGTTTTATTATAAAAATTTTGTGCGAAAACTTTTGAGACTACTTGGGGCTGCTACTTCGGGCTACTACTTCGGGCTGAATTAAATTCTAAAATACGTAAAAAATAAAAAGTCGTTCAAAAAATTTTTTTTTAAAAAAAAAAATCTGGAATTCTAAAAGGTCCTTATAATAATTGAAATTCTTCAAGGAAATCGGAATTTTGCGTGATGTGACTTATTATGCTTAACTCATTATTGTCAAAAAAAAAAAA
>QKYT01000054.1:149469-169918 GCA_003550305.1 Glomus cerebriforme | reverse complement strand
GCAAATTTCTTGCATTTTAAAGTTATCTTCTTTACTAATAAAATTTTATGAGTTTTATCTGATTTTTATGAATAAAGATTCATTTAAAAGAGAAAAAAGTTCTACACGTTATTTTTTAATTTATATAAATGATTTTATTATATTTTAATTACATATTATCATATTAAATTTATAAAAATTTTTATAGATAANTTAAANANTTTTAAATCACGTGATATATATAAATGTCCAAATAAATGTCCAGGACATTAAAAATGTTGAACATGGACAGGGACTGTCTGATCCTGAACGTCCAATGTCCATGTCCAAATCCAATGACAACACTGCTTTAGGGGTAATACAGCATATTTTAAGCAACTAAAAAAGTTCTTAACCATCCCGATACATCAGAAATAATTATGAAATATCTCCTTAGTCGCAATCTCAGATTTTAAATCTCAAGAAATTTCTGCAACTAAAATGAAATCAGATATAATGCATGATCAGCTTCCTACTCCTATTCAATTTATAATCAATTATATTTCCTTATAGTGCGAGGATAAAGTAGCCAGTCCAAGTCATATATTATTATATCAGAAATATTTTGAATGGTGTAGAGAGAATGGTAAAAAGCTATTTTCTAATAATATTGCTGAAAAGAAATTCTCAGATATTAGTATTGAGAGCAAACAAGTGCAAACAGGTGGTAGAAAAAGAGAATGGCAGTATATTTTCAATCATCCTAAAATTGTAGCTAAACTTCGTAAATCTGGCCTAGGTGATATAAAAGAATTTTCTGATATATCTCAAGCTGACTTATCTGAAAATGAGATCACAGATATACTCATATTCAATGTACCAGAAATTATTCCTCTCAAAATAATTCACCTCAGTCAGAAAAGAATATGTCTTCACCTAGTACTAAAAAAGATAAGAAAGCAGATAAATTGGACGAATTGATCTAGGCTCTTTTCAATTATATAGCAGAAAATACATATTCTCCAATTGCTTTGTCATTTAAAACAGCCAAAATATTTAAAATGATCAATTCCATCTTTTTGAGGAATCCCAAACCTAAACCCATAGTTGCAGAACTTAAACCCAATTCTTCTTCCAATTTATCTATAATCAATAAGCTAATCAAATCTAAAAGTAACAATCTTTTGAGACCTATGGTAGAAAAAAGTGCTAGATAACAACATGAAGAGTGTCTCAGAAAATAGGCAATTAATCATGGTAAAGACTCTAATAAGTTTATAACTATTACAGAAAAAAATGTCAACTTATCTCAGGAGTATTGAGACAGAATGATGGCAAATGCAGAAGTCATTGAATTTGCTAGAGAAAATAAAATAGACCCAAATGATTTATTTTACATAACTAGAAGAGAAAGGTTAATAAGCGAAGAAATATATCTCTGAAAGTTCAAGAATGTGAAAAAATTCCAGAAATATATTTACGATGATGAGGAATGGCAAAAAAATATAAGCATACTCCAAAAGAATAGTATGCTTTGATAAAGAGTGAATAAGAAGCCAGTTTATAAGTAAGATAATTTATATAATAATTCTGGAGAAGCCTTTATATTTTTTTATACTGATTCTAAGCTTTAATAATATTTTTACTTCTTGACAGACAATTCAGAAGTCTTTACAAGTTGAAGAGCCTCAACCTCAGCCTTATATTTTTACCTTATTCGATAATTGTACAAATGAATACTGGTAGAGTGGTCGTGACAATATACCAAATCAGTATCAGTAGAAAATTCATAACCATTAAAAAGACAGTCTTTTTATCAAATTCTTTTCATACAATTTTCAGTGCCTATAACACTCTTTAGGAAGCCAGCATTTATTTTCACAAACAGTACCATCCTTCTTGATATATGGACAAGTAAAAGGAGTCATGGAAGTATTTTAGGATATAAAATCCTCTGTCACTTTTAATTTCATAATAAAATATGTATTTAAATTAATTAGTATTATAATGAAATAAATTATCTTTTCACACTAACACTATGAATATATTAGACCAATCAGCAGATATGATTCACAAAAAAATCTATAATTCCAAATCTAATTACATGATAGTTATAAATGGGTCAGTATATCGTAAATTACTACTTGAAGGCTATATATATTGGAAAGAAGAAAGGCTTTTGATTCCACCTTTACATGAATTCCAAATATTAAGAAGATACTTTTCTTTCATATCTTATCATATTTGGAGTATTGTATCAAAAAGAAGTTTGCTAACGCTGGTTAATAAAAAAAATAAGTCTATTACAAATCTTGTTCCAAGCTAATTGGCATGATTTTACTTTATGCTAACTATTAAAATTATACTGGGAGCATAAGAGACGAAGGCTTGAAGAAATAATATACTTATAAAATTTCTCTATTATCTGAATTTAACTCCTTCAAAGCATAGACCAAGTGTTTTATATGATGCATTCACTAAAACTAATGCTTTAGAACTGAAATAAATATTAGCTCTAATACAAGCATTTTACTAAAATGTGATTCAATATAAATAATTACTTCATAGCCTTAGAATGGCAGTTTTATGACTATGTATCTTTTTCGCTTATTCTATCTAGCTATTCACAATTTTCAAATTAATGTAAAACTCTCCAGCCAGAATATAAGTTATATCATTATTTTTCACTTTCTAGAACCATTTATAATATTTACTCTTTCTGAAGAAATACAGCTCTGAGAGAATTGAACTTTTTCCTACAATATATAATCTAAATATCACAAATAGTCTAACTATCACATATATTCTACATATTATGTCATGTCTACTATTAAACCAAGTTTGTTAAAGATCACAATCTCACTAATGCTAAAGAAGTGAGTCTCAAAAAACTTAGCCAGCATGTATCAGAAATACTTAATCTTTTAACAAATGGTGATCCACTGACAAATAGAGAGAAAAGACATCAGGCTCATGTTCATCTTTGAAAAGGGTATAAATATAGCAAAGAATAGGTATTTGCAATAATTCCTAACCAGAAAATTGTGTGACATATAGGACAAGTAACCTCTCAAAAAAGGAGAACCAGCCAGCAGGAAAGTGAATATATGTGGTGCTAAAGGCATTTGTCAAGTATTTGATAATACTTATTCTGAGGAAACTATTAAAGAAACGGCTCGGTATATTGTTCAGAATAATCTTAGTGAAAGAGATGCAAAAGAAATATCTAAAATCTTAGCTGAAACTGCTTCTGATCCTATCGTCACCCTATTATAGTTTTCTAGGCTTCAAAGAAAATTGTGAATCCTCAATACTCCAGAAAAAATAATCTCTGCTATCTTGATTCCAGAAATAATCAGATCATTAAATAAAATCCAAAAGGAACATAGTGAGTAACGTAAAAATGAAGGGGTTAATTTTCCAGACCACTTCTCATTAGAATCAGTTAAGGAAAAGCTAGATTTATACAATATGACTAATATACCTAATAAGCAGCCCTAGCTGATATAATGATCATACTCTATATTTGTCTCGCTGAAATTAAAAACTTGTGTATATCTAATGGAGCTGTAACTGGATATGCAAAAAACTAATTGTTTACATGGATTCAGAAAGCAATCATTTTTGGACAGTTAAAGGATCTAAAAAAGCTTAGATCTACATATTTAAGTTCATTCTTGAAAAAGATGAATTTCTTCTTAAATCTGATAAGTCACTACTTTTTAGTTTTTTATGCAAATTAGAGGCAGTATTTGCTGTTGTAATACATAGTGCAAAGAATTTATCAAAGGCCAATACTATTGCCAATCAAGCATTAAGGCACAGTCCTAACAGTCATACTTCTCTATCTGATAGATATACTATAGTTAATTATCATAAAAAAGAATAACCTTATGATCAAGCAAGACCATTCTGCATCTTTGATGAAAACTAATTACATAGAGAGATAGCTATCAATTATTAATTTTATTTTTTATTTACTTGTCAGTTAATTTTTATTCAAGAGAAGATATATCATATATAAAATATCGCAAAAATGATAACTGATCAAAAGCATTCATCTAACGTATTTAGTAAGCAGAAAGTTATCAGGTGTATAGAAAAAATAGCCAAGTTACTTGGACTAGATAAGCAGAATGCAAGGGTATATAAAGCACTCTCTGAACAGATTTTGGAGTTCGAGAAAAATTGGATGATTATCATTTTGAGTATAATAGCTTAAAAAAGATGATAAAAAAATTGGAAAGAGATGTGGGATCCTTAAAAATTAAATTGAAAAATTTGGATGAATGTGTAGATAGGAAAACTGTGGTCAACTTAATACATGAAATAGTTCTCTCACTGATTGGTAAAAAAGGTAAGGTTTCATGCTGTTCTTTCAATTCATTCGAATTCTTCAAAGATTCTGATTTGGATGAGATAATTGAGAAGTCTCATAGGTACCAGGTAAGAGAAAAAAAGCTATTCCTCATAAGTAATGAAGGAAGGCATGATTGAGAAAGGTTAAGCAGATGGTAGTTTAAAGAGATGAATCAGGTATTTTGCATATTTTTTAATCAAAAATATTTGCCCTCTTATCTAAAAGACTGTGAAGTGAAGTTAGCAACTAAACTTTATCATTTTTTCAAATTAATGAGAAAAAAACAGTCTACTTTGTTTGAGATTAGTTCATCTGAATTAAGCTAATCCAAGTTTAGTTCATCATCCAAGACTAGTTCATCTGAATCAAGTACATCAGAATTTAGTTCATCTGAATCTAGTTCATCCAATTCTGATATTGATAAGATAGTACCGTATATAGCGGGCCACAGTACCCCGGGTATCTTGCAAAAATCGGGGGTTTGACCCTGTACCCCCGGGTACTAAATAAAACCTAAAAATTCCGGTTTTTGCGAATATCTCACGATATACCGGTCCAATTTGAACGATCTTTTTTTTATTATGAAGAGCTCAATGAGAGCTATCAAACAAAAAAAAGATGGCTCAAATCTGATCACTGGATCACGAGATAATTGTAAAATATCCCCCCAGATACTATACAATTCTATTAAATTTTTCAAGAGGGGTACTATGCATGGGGGGGTACTATGGCCCGTGATATACGGTAAATATAATTAAGCATCAAAGGATTTGAGAGTACCTAGTCTGAAGGAAAGATCTTGCTTCAAAGTTAATTAGTGCGAAGCAGTGATCTACTAACAAACTAGACTCAGCTAATTTTATTTTTTGTTTAAAGATATAGCATATATTATTTATGGTAAATTCATGAATTTTTATTATACCAAAACTATTAGAACAGATTTTACATTTTTTAGCGATAGATAAATTTTTCTATCCCACTCTATTTATTTTCCAATTGTGGTATAGATGCAGTGCTCCTATTTTATGGAAATGCATTGAGCTAAAAAAGAGTAACATATGAAAAATTTTTATAAAAATAATACGTGAGAAGCAAAAGCCAGTTTATTGCTTGAATGTAACCTATCTAGAAATTTCACATTACTATCGACTTTCAGATAAAAATTCAAAAGCATTGCAGGCCTATTTCCAAATATAGTTTATTTAGATTTATATAATAGTGCGGGATTTGGTGATAAAACATTAAATCAAATAGTAGAATCATACCCCAATCTGAAGTATCTCAATTTAGGGAGTATAATGATGGATTAATAACTGATAAAAGTCTATATGCAATCACAAATTCATACTATAAATTTAAAATATCTGAGTATTTTTTGTCACAAATAATTTTCTGAAATAGCGATTTGAAATGTTATTCATTCTTATTTAAAGATCTAACAGCTTAATATTAGCAGATGTAAAATTACCTATAAAATCATCAAGGAAATTGAATTATATCTTAAATTAAAATATTTTAATCTGGATACTACCATCTGATATTTAGAAAAAATTGGCCAGAATCGGACAGTATTGGAAAAAGATAAGTTGGATGTAGTTTTCCTACCAATTAGGTGAACTATAGCTTGTGAGACTTTAAGTGTCCAAGGTAAAAAATACCAACACTGGGATTAAACATGCTATCTACATAAACAAGTCAATTAAGCTATTGGTTAATGGTTATTGAACCATACTATATATATATAAAAAATATAGATTAGCTAACTTATACTAGGTATGAGCACTGATCGATGCTAGCTAAATTTTTTACAAAAACTTTATGCAATTATTGAGTAGAGACCTTTGGAAATAATGGTAGTCTCTCTCCAGAAAAATAAAACATTTTTATTTCCCTCTGGACTGCACCTTTGGCAGAAAATGGTCTAGGCATGATAATATAGAAATTCATCAATAGGAAACCCACTAAAGGTAAGGAATTATCAGAAGTTTTAAAGATATGCTCTTGCATTTTTATTGGCTTCTTCTAATTCACTTATTTTCTGATCAGAATAACTGACAATACCAAGATTATTCTGAATCACGCTTATATCTTCTTCCAAATATAAAAGCAAATAATATAATATCCCAAGTGATATTTTTCCAAATGTTTCTTTCTTAAAATCTTATATATTTTCATATAATATAGTAAGAATGGAATGACCGGCCATATTGAGTTCTCTCCGTATATCTATTAATTCCCTTCACCAAATCAAATAACAGTCCAAATAAATTTTCAAGTATTTTTCTTTTTTGCTTTGATTCAATGCTGTTTGATTTCTATTCTTAATAGATTCTTTTCTTCGGTTTGAGTCCATACCAAGTTTTTTCTAAATAACTATTATATCTTTCTTCTTATATAAAAGTAATTCATATAAAAGCTCTTTATATGACTTATCATATAATTAAGCATCAACTTGATCAGAATTATTATTAGTATTTCTTATCATAATTGTGTTTATCTCTACTGATTAGTATATATTCAATCTTGCATCTGAAGCTGTGATCATCAGTTTGGAAGATTTTTTTGCTAAGTCACAGATTGTGTAACAAAAATCTGCAAATTATCAATCAGGTCTTGTGTAAAATATTAATTTTCACATATTATAATATTAAGCTAACCAATACCTTTATTTTTTCCTAAAACAAATGTAAGAAAACATGAAAGAGCATCTAGTCATAACATAGGGCCTATTATATAAGCAAATAATGCTAACAAAAGCATATGTTATAAAAGCTGGAGAACTTGCAATTCTAAGATCTATAAGAACTAACTATCTTTGCATTTCACAGGTAAATCTGATTCCTTTAGGATCTCTCTATGTAAAAAGGTATGAAGATTTCGTTTTGCATGTACTTTTGCTTTAGCGCCTTTGGCCATAGAACTCTTGGCATTATACGATAATACTAATTATGTTTCACATCTCCTTATCTTTTTTCAGCAAGATATAAAGCATGTAATGGTATGTGAAAGTTCAGCCAACTTTTTGCAAAATTTTTAAGATGTATATATATCAGAAGTTATGTATATATGGGAGTGGGTTTTTCACACTATGGGCTTTGTAAATAGGAATTAAGATGTTTTCTATCTTTACTCAAGCTAACAGGATTAAAAAATATGAAACAGAAAAACTTATCAAGTATTTGTGAGAGGATTTCAAATCAGAAGGCTTAGAACTTAATAATGACTTTTTTACAAAGCTTGAGAAGAAAGAAATCACCAGTAGTTTATTTCTCAAACTAACCAGATGGGATTTTAAAGAATACGTAATAACATTAAGATAAGCATTAGAACTTGAGGATTATATAAAAAGGCTGAGTGAGTAGTTAATTTCGCTAAACCAGGCATTTTGCTTAATATTATAGCTAAAATCTAACTGTCATTAACTTTGGTAACAGGTGTTCAAGAAGCAAAAATAAATTTAGGTGATGCTTTCATTAAAAAATAGTATTTTTTATTTACATCATGTAAAGCGATCTATTTGCAATTTTTATATATTGTAAGCCAGTTTCTGGCAACATTTTTTTATAATAAAGTATTATTTTTACTAATACATGAGAAAATGGGTCACGTGTAATAATACAATGCTTATGCGATATAAAAACCTATATTAACGACCAGTATTTTCTTTTCTGAACAGAAATAAATTTTTATCTCACTTCAGAACGTAACACTATTTTTTTTGTCCGAGCCAAATATTATATATATAAAAATGTAACGCTATGTCAGATATTGTAAATATACCAACTTCTATCTCTACTTCCACTACTACTGGAAATAAGATGGTCATGCTGACGGATGACATTAAAAAATATAAAATGAAGGAGCTTCTAGATTTCTTGCACAAGGAGAAGGACTTAGAACTTGAACCAGAAGATTATGATATAATCGAAAAGGAAAGAATTAAGGGCTCAAATTTCCTTGATATGATCAAGCAAGATTTTTAAAATTATGGAATAAAAGGTTGACCTGCTATGATCCTCGCAAAGTTCACTAAGGAATGCAAGGAGAAAAAGAAGCATGCGTTTTCCTTATACCGCAGTTTGGAGGAGGTATTAGAAAAATACAGTATTAAAAGTAGTAGTATAATAAGCATCCTTCAGTTCACACCAGGTAAATTATACCAACTTTTTTGTTACAAATACCAACTCACATATTTTACATTTATAGACTCTCATCCAATTGATGAAAATTTTAAGGAGTTTAAGCTTTGCATTAATAATATTCTTTGTAGAATAGAAAATATGGGGCCAGTTATAGGTAGTAATGAGACTATGTGTTGTGAGTACATTTCAACAATCCTTTATATCACTATCAGACTCCTCGAAGGATTGGTAATTTTGCCTCAGATGAATATCTCTGGTGAAGAAAGTACTGGCCGTATTAATTATGCGATCAAAAAAAACTGGATGATTTGCTCGAAGAAATAATATGCATAACCAAAGGAAAGCAAAACCAGCTGGGAAAAGATGTGTCACAAAATTTAATGCAATGTCAAAGTTTGTATGAAGTAAGTAATAGCTTTTTTTATGTCTAGCCTCCATTCAACTATCCTTTTATCAGAATATACTAACCAGTTGTTATCTGTAAATATAGATGAACTTAGATACGCTCAAGAAAAAACATAAGGCTGAAGAAACATTTGAGAAGTATAAATATGTCTATAGTATCATCACAACAGGTGAGAAAATGCTCTAGCGAATCTGTTTTTTTTTCTTCCTCCACTCTTTTGCATCACTAACTTGTTTTAATACCTTATTTGTATTACCTAAATTTAACCAATAAAAATTAAATTTAAATTAAGCAAATTTAGATCAGTTCTTAATTTGAACTTTATATGTTATTTATTAAAAAATATTTTTATATAACTGGCTGATAGAGATCATACTATTTTTGCTTATTTGTTATGTCAAATGTAAAAAAATAAAGAAATAGAAAAATACATAAAAAGAATAAAAAGAAAGAACACATGCAATTAGAAATGCAAAGATTTGATATAATACTTGCATTACAATTATTTTAATTTTGAACTTAATAACTATAAAAAAAAGTAAAATTAAAAGTTTGAGTTTAGTTTGTATTATACAAAAAGATCAGGCAAATCAAACCCAACCAAAAAACCTGATTGATTGGACATGAACAGGCTTATTATTGATTATATTATAATCAAATAATATATTTTTTATATACAATTAGAATAACTGCCAAAACTTATTTAATAAATACTAATATTATATTATTATTTACTATTTTAGAATAAATATATTTACTATATTTTTTTATAAATATTTTTTGAATTTTTAGTTATTTAAGTTTTTTTTTATAATGAAAAATATTACTAATAATTGATATTCAGTAAGTATACAGAGCTAGAAATAAATTAACAGTATTGGCCTTAGTAAACTCATGTTTTCTGCCTTATAAAGTCCTTGAAATTTCTGAATAAAAAAATAGATATTAGTTTTACAAGCTATGAACCACTCCTTTGCAAATGCAACAGTCACAGCCAAAAAAAATATATTTCATTCATACCTTAATTGTGAAGTGTCTCATCCAGACTTTAATAATTTTTCATCAATACTTTTTCAAACTGTGATAGGACCTTTTAAACGAGTCAGGCTCAGAAACGAAAAAGTTATTACACGTGAAAATCTTTTTTTTCTGGTGTTGAAAGCCATATTAGTCAAATACGGTCATTTATACTACTGAAAAATTACATAATTTAATGATCTAATGAGTAATATTGATAATTCATACTACTGAAAAATTACATAATTTAATGATCTAATGAGTAATATTGATGGAAAAGGTTAGTTAGTATACTGAAAGTATATATATACTTTCAAACTTCTTTTTTTATAAATATTTTCTCTACCTGGATATTGTAGTTTCAAAATCTGAAATATATTTCACATCTGATAAACCATGTCTACTACCGCTGACAGCTATCGTGAGAAACTTAATATTTTAAAGGAAAGAAACACAAGCGTTAATAAACATTTAAAGACTGAGGACGATGAATACAAAAGACTTATACAAATAACAAAAGTCAACTGTGATACTGAAAACGTTCAAGATTTAAATGATTTAGACACTAACTACGGCCGAATATCTAATATCATAAGAGATCAAAGTCAAATCATAGACGATACTCATGAGCTTACTAAGAAAGTAATTGATTCATTACACAGTAAAGAAATCTATTGCCTGAGAGATTGGATCAAAAAATTTTTTACTCAAGTAAAGGGAAGGTATGATGTAGGTAATTGGGCAAAATTAATAGGTGCTTTAGATGAAAAGTCAGCTTCTGAAAAGGTAAATTTCAGAAGCCAACAAAATGAATATATTGTGCAGTTGAAAATTATTTTAGACGAAGTCCAAATGACAGTCAACGATTTCGAGCAGTTATATAATATGAAAAATGAAAGTAACATTCAATTTCATGATAAGGCAAAGAATTTGGCAGAGGCAAGAAACCAATTTGAAAGCATGAAGTTTTCTGGTGAGATGGAAAAATACGAAGAACTGTTAAGGAAGCTTTTCAGGGCTTTAAAGATATGGTATCATTGTTGATTAAGTACGCCATAACAATATAAATATTTTTAATTTACTGTAAAGGAAAGGTTAAGAATTGTATAATATTACATTTAATATTAAGACTTCTTGCATATGGTATGAAAAGGTTAGAACAATAGCTGAATTTTCTTTCTTCTATTTGTCTTTTTCTTGTTATTGGTTAGCAGGCTAGATATTTTATTATTTATATTAGCAACATACATTTAGCAAATAAGCATGTTCTCATATATGAAAAATTTATCAACTTGTGTTTTATGAATATGTAATATATGTAATGAATCCTCTGCAATAAAAAATACCAAAGATAGATAATATCATAATTTTCAAGTTATTAGTTTTACTAGCCCCTATTGCCATACAGACGTGTATGATGACGCCAAATTGATTTTTACCAGAGTTAGTTAAAAATCAATACACGAGTTATACAGATGGTAACCAAAATTATCCGGACACTTGTGATTATCTCACCATCTAGTGATTCAAATTTTACAAATAAAGTCTCATTTGATTCGTCTCATTAATATGAATCGAATGGCGGTCACCTCATGTCTCTAGCATTGAAAGATTACGAGATAATAGTTAAAATGTCCAAAATATGTTTTTTAACTATATCTTCGCATCTATTGATCCTGAAGATATGATCTAGCCATCATTTGATTCGTCTAAGTGAGATGGATCCAATGAGCCTTTATTCGTCAAATTTGAATCACTGGATGGCGAGATAATGTCATAAACGTTTTCTAGCCAAAATTTTTAATTTAAGAAAAATTGGATGTTCTGGCAATTATCTCATGATCCATCGATGCTAGAGACATGAGCTAACTACCATTCGACTCGTCTTGATGAGACGCATCTAACGAGCCATTATTTGCCAAATTTGGATCACTGGATGATGAGATAATCATGTGGCCGAATAATTTTGGTTACCATCTGTAATAGCACTAAATAAAAATCACGTGTGCATGAACAATTGTTCACGCCAATTATTTTGCCAAGAAAAAATTTTTTTAATTCACGCACGAAATAAATACAAAAGTTCAGGAGTAGCCTGTGATACATAACGTCTATGCTACTATACATGCTTATTTTTTCTTGATTATCTCTTTTACATGACGTTTCTTATTTGCGGGTTCTTCACTAGCTGATACCCTATCTTTTAACACTATAACTTCCAAAACCTTCTTCATGTTCTTGAGTGCGTCTTCAGTCAGAGAGATGTGATACTCAGTCTTGCTCGTACAATAGATAGAACTCAACCAACCGGATATAAACAGGCCTAATTTATGAAAAATTATTAGATAATAAATATATTTGTTTTTTTTAACATAAGAACTTTTAATTAATTAGAATACAATATTAATATTAATTTAATTTATTGGATAAGAATAAATCATATATAATATATAAATATTAAAATATACAGTAAATAATGCTACAATTAAGAGTTAAAACCATAAACATTTGTGTATTTAAAGACAACATGCACTATTATTTAGGTTTAAGACAGAACCTTAGTATAGGGAATGCACTTATAAAATACAGTATGCAAAGAAATTACTGTATATATATAATATAGTAGTTATAATTGGCCATAACAATATCTTTTCTAAACTAGTAAATATATTATTAGTGCAATTTCATTCTGTATATACTAAATTTTAAGCCCTTATGATATTATTATTTCAAAGAAATCATCAACTTTCTTAATTTGAGTGAAATTGTTTCTTTTTTAAAAGTAAAAAATATTTGTAATGTTCTCAGTTATAGAATTAAATCAATTATTGACCAGGTACAGTAGTTTTCATTTTTTTTAAAAAAATTTTTAACACTCTATCTTTGACTAAAAATTTTGGAAATAAAGCAGATTTTATTTATTCTATTGCTCATGGTCTTCAAGAAATTTACACCATGTAAATGAATATCTTGTATTGCGGGAGAAAAGATTTTTTACATATAAAATTTTAGGTGATATCTTTTTTTAATACTCGTTTTAATGCACATTCAGAACTTATGTAGGGGTAAAAAAAAATTTTTTAAATCACATGATAGTTTTTTACTAAAAATAAAAACGTGGAATAATAAACATTAATGTGATACAAATTTAAAAGATACCACGTTTTCAACAGTATTTAAATACATGCATTGTTAAGATTTGACGTTGATGAAATAATTTAAATAATTTAGAATTCTTTAATACATTTCGATTTCGATTATGCATGAATAATGCAATGCAAATTTTCTTTATTTTTCCCAGAGTTTTCGCGTTTTTTTTTTCTTACAAGTTCATACCGTAATTTTAAGCCGAAACTGTCAGATATTACATCAAAGAACTTTCAAAAAATGAGCGCGCAATGACGCAACGGACATAATGTTTCATATTTCGCATGAAAATGCGAGTACATGTAATGTGGGCGTAAGTAAATGTATGTCATCTATTATTCTATCGAACTTCTAATTTTAAATAGTATTTTAAGATTCTATAGCGAAGAGTATATAAAATATTCCAAATTATATGTAATGTGATGTATTAAACTATGGTCTTATATATGGTTCTATAATTAAATAGTTGTCAAATTTCATTCATTAGTAATCAATTTTATTTGAGTATATAAAATAAAATACAAATATTTCATGGCTCAGTAATTTTCAGATTAACGAAATATATATATTTTTTTTCTTACCACAATGTATCAGAATTAATAAAAAATTTTTTCCCAATAAAAGATAATAATTAGTCTATTTGTAAAATAAATAAAAAAAAAGTTCATTGGAATAAAAAATAAAATAAATAAATTGTACTTACAATTCAGACATTTCTTACAACTAGGAAGTTTATGAATCAAATAAACGGTTGATTCTTTACTAATATCATATTCTGATAATGATCTTGTATCTTCAAGTTGTTTGTAACGATAAATCAATTTTAATTTTTGCCTTTCACAATTAATACCTTGTAAAAAAAAAAAAAATCGGGTTAGTTCATATATTTTATAAATAGTAAATCATATATTTTTATTTGGGTATAATTACCTGTTTTTTTATAGAATTTTTCTTTAAGAATTGCAACGGTATCATGGTATTCAACTTCAATAGTATATGTTCGACCGGCATAAACAAAAATTTGCATTTTAAATGATTATTGTGAGAAAATGAAATCAATAATTTTAAAAGGAAATTCAGGATGTACTATATATATATATACTGTATATACCAAAAAAAAATAGGTTTGTGTTTCTATAAAAAGTTAATGTTGGTACTAAGAATATCTATTATCTTAGCCTTTTTAATGATCATTTGAACATTTATTATACGCAATTCTATGGGAGATTTACGGAATTTATCATCCGATTATCATAATAACCAATAGAATGACTTTGTAATGACTTTTTTTTTATTATAATCAATTATGGTAATGAGTATAATGATAATAACTGTTACTGCGTTCATATCCGAAACTTTAGTAATGCTATAATTTACTTTTAATAAATGCGCAGATGTGAACCGCCTATGTTATACGAATGTCAACTGTTAATGCATATTCATGCATAACCGGAAATTATGTCGCTAAAATATTCGTAAAAAAAGATAAATAGCAACATAATTGATATGAATAACGAATGTACTGTACTGTAATGTATATCGTAAATTAGCCTATTGTAAAAAATCAAATTAATAAGCAAATTTAAAAAAATGTATAACGTCTCAAACGATAAGATAACTTACATCCACGAAGTCTACAAACCAGATGAATAGTTGACTCTTTTTGAATATTATAATCCGATACCGTTTTTTCATCAGTAAGTTGTTTGCCTGCGAAAATTAATCTTTGATGTTCACAAGGCATACCTATCAATTTAAAATTTTCTAATGAGTAATTTTTTCATTTAAGAAAAATATTTTTATAATTTTATATATTGGTTTATCGTACCTGTCTTGTTAGAAATTTTTTGTTTTAGAATCGTGATAGTATCTAAACTTTCAACTTCTAAGCTATATACATTATTTCCATAACCAAGACATCCTCGAATGAAAATTTGCATTCTCGTTCTTTTGTTTTTTTTTTAATTGATAAATTTTTTTTTTTCTTTTTATTCCTTTTTTTTTTTGGATTCAAAAATGTATAATTTTTCTTTTCACAAAAGAAGAAGCGAGCATTTTTTTTTTAAAAAACAAGCTTTTCTTTAATATATTCTCATGGATTTTGTGACCAGCCAATTGTGTGACGTAAATCGGAGCGTATTAGAATACACTCCGTGAAATATCTAATGAACCGCGTTTAGATTTTATTCTTGGACCGTATTGATATGGATGGGAAATTTTCTTATAAGGGTCACTTCATTTTAACCTCGGATATTTTTTTTACGATAACAATTCGATAATAATATCATTGTCAATTTTCTCAAACTTTATTAATTGACGAATCAAATTTTGACGATTTAACATTCCTATAAACGAAATTTTGTATACCGAAAACGTACTGAAAAGTACTGAATGATAATAAAAAAAAAAATTGTACATTTAGGGTATAATATAATATTAGAAGTATATCAAATAGTCTCATTCATTCCAATCTATGAAGCTTAGGTGATCAATGTATTTGTTAGCAAATTTCCCATTTTAAAAAAAAAGGTCAAAAATTTGTAAAACCGGTCTTTATCAAGTATTTAACCTGTCCAAAATGATCATGGGTCAGTCGTCACATATGATTTTCATTTATATTAGTAATTATGCAAAAACCTTTTACTAATTTTTCGGTAACATAAAATTACAAACTTGGATTCGGCAATTATGCAGATTAATCACGCTTTATAATATTCAAGTACTGTATAATAGCAAATTCCATCAAAAAATGGTCAAATTCAAAGCAAAGGAAGGAAATTATAAAATAATTGTATGTTATTATGTCGGTCTTCGACCGATATTTTAACTCTCTGGTCAATAACAATATTATATTAGGATTAGTGCGTGTGCTATATATCAATTAAAAAAAAAATATTGATACATTTCTAATGATCGTGTAATAATATCGTTTAAGTTATAATTAATTCAGAATAAATAATCAAAGGAAAAAAAGGGAAAAGATTAACAATTAACAAAACAGCGTGTCATTAAGTATTTTGACATAATAACTCATCAATTGACATTATCATACCGAACCGCCACGTAAAAAAAAAATGATCGAATTTTTTGTATTGATGATTATAATAAATATGTCATTCGAATGGAGCTATTTTCCTTAATTCGTTTCCTTTCAAAATAACGTGTTTAAAATCTATACGAAATTTTTAATTAAAATTATATATTTGTAAAGTATAATTGCAAAAAAGCTTTGTAATGTTCACGTGGGGGACAGGGGTGGAAAATTTGTCGGTATATAAAAAATTTTTTGGAAAAATGATCACATTTCTGAGTTTATTCGGAATAAAAACCAGAAAAATGATCATTTTATCGGAGAAATTTTTTTTATAGGGCAGGTTAAATTAAAGTTGCTGGTCGTAAGTAATAATTACGCTATTTTGGATTACAACTTGGTTGCAACTCTTACTTATGATTACGACAAAAATTTGTAATGTGTCTGAAAAATAGGGAAAGTTTTCAAAGCAAACTGAAATTTATTAGATTTTTTGATTCATACCAAGAATATAAATCTTATAATAATTTTTTTTTTCAATTATGAAAATGAATTTATATAAAGGATTTTGAAGTTGATGCTCTAATAAATGAAATGATATTTATAAAACTACTAGTGAATCGAGTTATGACGGAACAAACATTCTCAAAATCAAACTAGCAAAAATGATAAAATTGAAGCTTACAAAATTATAATATAAAGTACGGCTGGATTTATAAAATCAATATTAAAATAAAAATACAATGCAAAAACATCATCAAGGAGAAATATTAATTGTTGGAAGAAAAAAAAATTTTCGTATTAACATTTTAACAAAGGACTTGAGAAACAGTAAATGATTATCTGATAAATATTTAACTATGGTAGTTTTTTACTTTAAAAAATATTGAATTTAAATCAAAAAATTTTATTTATTTTATTAAGAAATAATAATAAATTGGGGGCATATACTTTTAGTCAAAGGTTTTTTATTATGCCATATAAGGAAGAAATTCACTGCAATTTAATCTTAGTTCGGTTTTTTTAACTAAAACTTATGAGACATGACTTTGTTGATAATCGGAGAATGATTGGTTGATTGAAATTAATAAAATTATCAAATAGTATAAATACTGTACATTATATAAATTAGAATAAATTTTGTTTTTCTAAAATTTTTTTTTTTTTTTTTCTTTTTTATATTAAATTTTTTCTCAGCTATATCTAGTTCATTAATTAAAATATCAATATGACTACAAAATCACAAAAATCTACTACTACATTTTATTATCGAAATGTTCCTCGTAAACATTTTCGTAAACAACCATATCCGATGAGAGCTCCAGATTCATCGGGTGATGGTTTCGTTTGTCGTATCAACGTTTATGAAATCTACGCAAAAAATCCTGGTCTTCTCTTAAACAATGACTCTCAAGATTCGAACACACAAAACTTCAATTCTTTAAATAAACTTGTTAAAGATATTGATCAATTACCTATTGATCATCAGATTTTGAATTGCAAGAATCCTCGAATTATTTGGGACAAGACCAAATCAATGGATGTTTCTAGAGAAGATGGTTACAATCTTTTACATATAAAAGAAAAATCTTTATGTTCAAAATTAAGATTAACACCTTCCACTTATTTGAAAGCTAAATATAATATTTTGAAAGCCGCTCAACAATTCAAACTAGAAGGGAAAGATTTTAAAAAGAGTGATGCTCAGAAATCCGGAATTGATTTTAATGTCAATAAAGCGTCTGTCTTGTGGAATTTCTTTAATCAGTTAAAATGGGTTTAAAAGAACACTCATATGTCTTATATGATTTTATTATTATTATTATTTTTTTTATCTCTTGTTTTCACCATTTGAATTTTTGCTCTCCTAGTGTTCTACCCTTTAAATATGTATTATATTATAAATTTAGAAATAAACGATTCATAGTTAATTATAAAAATGATTCTAAACATACACAATTTTCTAAAATAAAATGAAATAAATATGATTAAGTTACCAAATACATTATTTTTTCTATATAATGATGAAATTTTTAAACTCAAAGTTATATATTTGATCTTCTGATGATACTTTATCTCAAGATTCTTATCCGAAATATGAAAAGAAAATGCCCAATCCGACCTTGACCAATCGCTTTTCTAATAGATTTGTTAAATGAGAACAAAGATCTAAAGAAACTTTGACATTCTATCTAATAAAGAAACCATAATCCCATTTAATGATAATTATTAATTCTTCATGCAAGCCATTTCTTCCCGTTGAGAATTCATTAGGAATCACCAGCTGATATAAGACAGCTGTCCATTTTAAATAAACCACTCTCTGATTTGTAGATTTGTATGACTCTACTATGTTAATTACATATCGTCTTTATATCAACATGCGTATCAGATTTTACATTAAGTTGAATCAATTCTTATTAATCCACTACAATATAAGTTAAATCTGCTTCATTATTCTTATTCAAAAGCACACTTTCCATAGCCATAGATGATTAAATGATTACTACAAAATTATATTATATGATACATTATGTAAATAATTTCATAAATGCGTGCGAAAAAAAAAATGTCCAAGAAGGGCTTGCCTGATTAAGCAAATTTTTTCTGAGCATTTACACTTAGTAATTCTTCAACTCTCTACATTCGAAAACTTAAATCAAATGATGTCCCAAATGTATTCAAAATGGATTATATTACAATTACAGAACGCTGGAATTACTGTGGAGAAATAGGAAAGACTTCAATAATACTTTCTATAATAAACATACCATTTCAAATGATGAAAAGGAGGAAAAGACTGCTACGATTAGAAACTGATTGTCGAAAACAAAAGGACATTCAAATTCTAACATTACCCAATAAGTAAACATCAGCTTTTTACAAGATTTAATTATTAAAATCTCAATTGAAGCCGGCTATCCAAAAAAGACTACCATTATATACTTACAACCAGAAGACTACAACATTTGATCTTCACTGAATGAATTTTAATTGCCGACCATCGAACAATAATCTTAACCTATCAAATCTTATACTATTTTATACTATTGTATGATTCGTTTATATTTGATCTTAATAACTCTTGATAAAAAAATAAAAAAATTGAGATGAAGAAAGCTACGAAATTAATATCGTACCAAACTTTTCATTACTTTTTTTTAATATATTTGAGATGAACATTTTTGATCGATCACATAAAAAAATGGAATAATTTCTTATAATGATGAATTTTAGTTAATATTTGCCAAATCAATATCCGTCATGATTACTCTAGTGCGTAAATTTGATACGCGATAATTGTTTTTTATTGCGTCACGCGTAACAAAGAATAAGAATAGCAAGCGTTTAATTGTTTCGTACTTTATAATATATTAGGTATTTATTATTATAGACATTATAAAAAAACAAGTATACAGTATTTTTAGTAATTATACAAACAAATATTATCACATTGTATATTATAAGCTTTATCATAACTCATTATTACACAATTTACAATGTAATTTACCAACATTACCGATTTACCCGATTTATCATAATAAAATTACCAAAAATTACTAAATTTATATTGTATAATTTTCTAGTACGAATAAAAAAGATCAACGTAACGTAACACCAAATAACCATAATATTTTCATTTTTAGATAATTTATTCTCTTTATTTGGACTATTTTTATGGTGAACGCTGAATAATGATTTTTTCTTTATAGAAAAAACAAAACAAAACAATTGATTTTAAAATTGTGGTATTAAACACCAATGGTTAAAACAATTCAAAATCCAGTTATATTTTTCAATAATAAATATTTTGAAAATATTACGAAAAACAAAAAAAAAAAAAGAAAAGGAAATAAAATAAATAATAATAATAATAATAATAATAATAACAGATAATACTTTTTTTATCGATATTTAAATCAATTCCTTAAAATACAATCTATAATAAAATTAGAAATTCGGAGTACGGCGATAACAACTAATAAAGCAGGCACGTGATATACGTCATTGCTAGAAATTCATCTATTTTACGCGTTCAGAAAGCAGGTTTAATGAACTAATGATAGGTGATCTTTTTTGATCTTTCAAAATGCTCAAAGTTTATTATGATCTTCAATTCTTTGAGATTCTCACAATAGGGTATTAGCACAAATTGACAAGAAATGATTCGGAAAATGATATCCCTTTATGGTCAAGATCATAAAAAACTTAAATTCAGGATAATCCTTTCCAACAATATATTTTTTTTTTTTAAAAAAAAATAAAAAACAAAAAAGATTTCAATAAACATTTGACATATTAATTATAATGATAGAAAATCCGAAAATTAAAAATTTTTAACAGTTAATATTTTTATTTTTTTCTTTTAATAAAGTAAAAAAAAAAAA
>QKYT01000054.1:107452-149174 GCA_003550305.1 Glomus cerebriforme | reverse complement strand
AAAAAAAAAATAAATAAAAAAAAATCTCTTAAATTACGTGAGAAATTAATGTTTTATAAATTCTCATTTACGCAGCGAATTATATATACAAAAAAAACTTGAAAATTATCGTTGTTGGTTAGTTTATTACCGGAAGACATTTGTACATTTCCGTGGGCTCAAGCACAATTATGGGTTCAATCAAATAAACAAGAACAAAGCAATATAATTAAAACATTGTTCATTTAATTTATTAATATATAAAGAACCCGGTTTTAAAGTAGATTATTCTGTGAAACAATGATATTTCAAATGGTCAGATTTTTTTTTTTTTTTTTAAAAAAAAAACCAGATTTTTTTTATATTTACTGCGCCTTTATAATAATTGTGGCTTGCATAATTTGCCCGTTATTCAAAATCACATGAATAATACGGTAATTTCAATTTTATTATAAAAAGTGTAACAGGGTAACCCTAATTTATTTTTTTCTTTCAACAATGATAAAAACCATTTTCATTTTTCTCATTACCAAACTGCATCATTATTAACTTCTCTTACCTCATCCAGCGAAAAATAAGCGCGCCTTGAATATTGTCCTACAATTACACTACTTTTTTACCTTTTCTATATATAATCGTTTCGTTGTTATTTTTTATAAAAATGTTTTCTTTTGATAATATTCCTCCTCCTCCATCTTTCTCTTCTTACTTTTCAAAAAAAGATAACAAGTTTGATATTTCTATTTTAATTTTATCTTTTATAACTTTTTGTGCTTTATCAACATTTTGTTGGATTATTTTTGCTATAAATTTTACTGGTTGGTTCTTTATAACTGTAATTGGAGGTACTTTATCAAAGTTTCGTCAAGAATTATTTAAATCTTTAAGTGGAGATTCTAAAAAAGAAATTATGTTGGATCATCGTTTAAAATCTCCTCATCGTGTTAATCACTTTGAAGATTTTCGTTTATCATCATCTTCAAAAGAAAGTTGTTTACCTTCAATACCAAGTTATCGTTCTTCTAATAAATTAAATACTAATAACACATCATCATCAACGATGACGACGATAACGACGACGACGACGACAAGTTCAAATAGTTCAAATAACAACAATAACAATAATAACAATAATAATAATAGTAATAAATCAAATAAATTTGATTCAATTTTATCATCATTTGATTTTTCATTCTCTGGTTTAACTGGTAGTAATAATAAATCAAATAAGAATAAGAAAAAGATTCCAATTTTAGCCCCTTCCGAATACTCTAAAAAGCGTAATGGTGAGTAATAACTATTAATACAAATTATTTAATGCATAAATATTTATATTTAATAAAAATCTTATTTTTTTATTATTATTATTTTTTATATAGAAAAACGAACGAAAAATTTAAAACAAAGACATTCTCCTGATATTCCATCAGGATTAGGACCAAATCGTCAAGAAGAGTGGAAATCTAATGTAGATTATTTTCCAAGCGAACGTCATACTCATCAACCAAAATCAAAACCTTCCGATTCTAAAAAAATGATCGAATCAACTGCTGCATACCGCGTGGGTAAAAAATGTAATGGTTGGATAAATGGTGATTCTGAAGAATATGCAATTCGACAAAAAGATTTGAAACCGGATTGTACAAGTTTTACTACATATGATGATCCGTTCTATTCCCGGTATGTCTCACGATTCTCTTTTCTACAAAGAGTTTTTTATATTGATGTTGTGTCGATCGAATTGTACACGAAACTTAAAAAGAACAATCTGTGTAACTTTTTATTTATATATAAATTTTTTTTTTTTCCTTTAGGGAACCAATCAATGAATTAAATGTTCGTTTAGATCAAGAAAGACCAAAGATAACTAAACAAGAAAGAAGAGCTTATAATAAATCTCCTGCTAGATCATTACAATATGCGAGACAATATTTAACTATTTTATTAACCGTTAAAAAAGAAATGAACTTATAGTGTTTAAACAAGTAGAAATTGGCGTAACAATTTTTAATTTTTTTTTTTTTAAAAATAATTTTAGTTACGAGTGTAGTACCATTTAATTATTATTATTTATGTAAGGAGATATTTTAATTACAGGTTACTTTTTTTTTCCTAAACATTTGTTTACGCCACGGACGAAATAACGAATCGTTAAGTCGTTACCGTTGCGTGAAAAAAAAAATTGTCACGTTGCATTTTTCTTGTAATATATTTCATTTTCTTCCTTTTTTTTTCTTTGTTCTTTTTTTTTTTCCTTTTTTTCTTTGTACAAAATTTTCTTTTTACTTCATTTAAAACAAATAAAAAAAAAACCTGGAATTTTTGTTTGCTTCGAGATAATGTTTGCCACCAAATGGCGTTTGTACAGTTCTTTGACGTTAGTTAGTATTTCGGCTTTTGACATTATTGTTTAAAAATGTTTGTTTGATCGTGTGCGTTTAACTAATTAGCAAAATAGATCAACAATTACAAAATTTATTTATTTCTTTAGGTGTAACGGACGGATGCATCCGATTCCGAAACTTTTATTGATTGGTTCCTTCTCAATTTATTTATACTCCCATTTTAAGTTGTAAATCAAGTTTTATATATCGAAAATGGAAATTAGATTCCGAAATTCAATAATTTTTTTGAAAAAACGAGTATTTATTCAAGAAAAAAAATTTTTTAATCAGCATTATCTTTTATATCGAAAAAGGATGTACTTTCATTTTTGTTATCTGAAAAAAATATTTTTTTTTTTTTTTTTTATCAGAAAATTCTAAATTCCGATCAAAATAACTCCATTAATCGTAGAATCCTGTATAATGCATGCAAAGGAAATTTAAACTGTAGATTAAAGTTTATGATAAGGAATAAATATTTAACAGTTAAATGATCTACACGATTCTAAAATTCTAAGAATTTTTTTTTTTTCTTGAAAAAAAAAAATAACAGGTTTTTTATGCTTAAAATATATATTTATATATATATATATTTTTTTTCTACAGTCCATTCTTATTTTGTAAAATCATTTTAGTTTTTTTTTTTATTTTGTTGAATCTCGTTTTTGTAAATTTAGTAATTGTCAAAAAAAAACATCAATGCGTTTTTTTAATAACGAGTTTAATTAGTTTAATATTTGATATTGATCATAGATTGATAAATAATAATAATAAAAAAAAAAAGAATGCCAAGAATTCAAGAATTTTAGATTCAAAGAAATAAATTTTTTTTTTTTCGTAGATCATATGGTAAATATGTTACTATATGGTATAGTTTATCATGCCACAAATAATACAGTTACATACAATGTGCAAAAAAAAAAAAATCTAAGATTAAACAAATATTATTATTATTATTATTATTACTAATACGTGATTTTTAATATTACTTACATTAAGAGAAATTTTAATTCATTTTTTCATTTTAAAAATAGTTTAATACTCATCTAAAGTTATCATAAATTAAATCATAATAATAACTGATAATTCGGAAATTTTGTCACGTGAAAACCCCCGCAGCAATGGAATTTATCAGTATTTATAAACATTCTATCTTGGATAATATTAGATTAAATTTAAATATTTCAACCTAAAAAATCTAAATAATTATGTTTAGGTAGTATTCACTATTCAGATCTGTGTGAACAAGATTATACAGGTAAGTTAGTTTTTATGGAAAATTTTCAAAAACAATATTAATAAAATCTTTGATTCTTGACATTGTGTAAAAAAAAAAAAAATTATGTAAAAGCTACACGTGAATTTGAGCAATGTGAGTCAATTTGGGGCAATGAAATCCACTTGAAATTTGAAAATTCTAAAGTTGATTCTGAAAGAATGATCCAAAAAACCGGCATATATTTTTTTTAATGCCGCCGGCATTATGTAATCCCGGAAGAGCTAAGAGCATAAATGTATTGTCTGTTTATTCATATTATTCATTTATTCGGGTTAAATATATTGATGAGCCAATATCTACCCAAAAATTTAGATTTATTCCAATTTAGCTGTCCCTCTCCAAAATATGAATGATAACATCGTAAATTATACATGGGCCGTAATTACCCGGTGTTATGGGCTTACGGCAATTCGGCATTACGAATTATACTACACTTTTCAAAACGGTCTATCCGTCTATGTCGAAATGCATTACGCCACCATAATGCCGTGCCGTAATGCCGTAATGCCGTAATGCCATAATGTAATGTAGTTTCTATTATCATTTTTACAATGGAAATTAATAGTATATATTCGGCATTATGGCATTCATTGGTCGAAGTGATGTGGTGTCCATCATGGATACCCTGGTGTCTACGGTCTACCTGTCCAATTTCCATAAGGATCTAAGACATTTCCAAAAAATGGAAACTTCATTAATATTATGGAAATTAGACACTTTTCCATAGGATGTTCATAGTGAAAACTAGATTAAAACTATGTCACTTCAACCAGTGATTAAGTTATTATGATATTGCGACAATTCGACAATGGTGCATTGGTGTAATTAATTTTGACATTACATCAGCGTAATAATTATACCGCCGTAATAATTCGGCATGACCTAATTCACCCCATGTATAATCGTAAATGGCTTCTTGTATAGGTACTAGCCGTACGGATATTATATTTCTGACTACTGTAAATAAAATATAATAAATTTATTGTTTTAAAAGTTGAATATTATTTTATTTTTTCAATTGATTAATTGAAAGAATTGAAAGGAGCAATGATGAAATAATTATTTTTTATGATATATATAAGCTACTAACTGAATTTTATTAAGATTATATTTTCGTTAATAAAAAAAATTCTCCTTTATTTTCAATATAAATCTGACTTGCTCTTAACTTCCATCACTATGATCCACTATATTTTTTTAAATTTTACTTTTCCATTTTGTTTAATAATTTTTAAAAATAGTAAAATCTCCAAAAATTATTCATCTTCTTGTAAATATTAAAGTTGTTTTATAATTACTATACATTGAATATTATTTATAATGTACAACTAAAAAAAAAGAACCATAAAATTTGTTTTATTCAATTTCAATACAATGAATCAGTATTATTAAATAATTAATAAAATTAATTCATAAATTTTTTAGCAACTTCTAACCATAATATACTAGGATCTCTTGCACTTAATTCATCATAATATAATCTATGTTTAGCAGGTTTATAAGTAAATTCTAATACATTATCTTGACCATCATAAACTTCTTTTAAAGTAAAACTTAAGAAAGCTCTAATCATAAATGGAGGAGGTATTAAATGTTTTAATGATTTAATTCTTAATAAACCAATATTATTTAAATCAAAAATTAAATTATCAAAAGAATAAACTTCACCACCAGGAAATGATGCATAAGATAATGGTATATCTTTATAACCACCAATTCCAATTGTACTAACATTATATTTTTCTGCCATACGTTGAGTAATTAAAGAACATGAAGAACCACATATGCCATTCGTTAATATAATAATATCTTCACTTTTCCAATCATATTTTTTAAAATTTCCTGATAATAATTTTATTAATATACCAAGTCTATTTGTATATCTATTAATAAATTTTGATGTATATTTAGTAGGAATCCCACCTCTCATATATGTATTATTACCAATAAATTCTTTAACATTATGAAAATGATCATTTGTTTTTGGATTTTTGTAAGCAAAAATGTCAAATACAGAATTTGAATAGGTTATTCGATATGCAGTTTCTGCGGCCCATCTTGCGAGACCTTTGCTTGGATTTAATGGAGGAATCATTGTTATATCAACAAAATATTCATGTGGGGATTGTGATGTTGCTAGAATAAGTGCCTCCCTTGTAAGATCATTAACAACCATGTCATTGTTGAATGATGGAATTGAATTTGGAAATAATAAATAAATAAGAAATAATGCTAAATCTACTGATCCTCCTAAATTCTCACTAAATTCCAACACAAGCTATCGATATACAACAGCATATTAGAATTTTTGTCCCCTTTTTTTTTAAAAAAAAAAAATTCAATTTACTTACTTTTCGTATGCCTCTCTCTTCTAATATATTAAATCCACGTTGTAATTCAAACATTTGATTAACCAAATCCATATCTGAAGGAAATATATTTGGAATAACTACAACTCCTATCTTTTTATTATTTAATATGAAAAATTTAGCCATTAACGATTGATAAACCATTTTACCTTCACGAATATTATAAACTTTTGATATCATTTTTCCACCATTTAAATTAAATTCATTAATTGGTAATGGAATATTCTCATTTATTAAACAAAATTTATTCCAATAATCTTTTGATGTATTAAACATATTATAAATCGCTGATTCAATTTTCCATTCTCTTGTAAGTTTAGTTGAAGTATTATTTTTACATACAAGAGAATATTCTATTGATGATTTCTTGGGAAGTTGGATTCTAAGTGTGAAACTCGTTCGAGAAGTTTTTATTAGATTACCTCCATCAGTAAATTTTAATCCTGATAATGCTGAATTAAATCTTACTCCTGCATCTTTTGAGTTTGGTAACGTATCTGCGAATTCTTTAATAACTTCCATCGAAGATCTTCCATCTATATGTGTCACCTCACAATCAATCGTACTATTATCTATTTCGTCATCAAATATTTTAATTATTTGCATACCATCTTTATTAATGACGGAATATAATGAAAGTTGTTGACTATACAAGAATAGACCTTTATAACATAATGGATTAAAATTTAAATGAGGATCTTTTAATTCTGCAAATAAATTTTGTATATCTGTCTGGAAAATGTTTTTAAAAAGTTAAATAATAATTGCTAATTTTTTTTTTTTTTGAAAGAACGGTTTTTATTTACCATGAATTGATAATCTGTTGTATAATTCTTTAATAATAATGAATTTAACTCCTCAATCAAATCAACAGCTCTAAACGAAAATCCTTGTTTGGGTTTTTCTTTAGCTTCTGATAAAAATACATAAAATCCTTGAAGAGTTTTCTTTAACGTTTCGATCGTCTACGAAAAAAAAAATACATGTATTAAAAAAAAATAACATACATGTATTGATATAAATTAAATTATATTACTTTTTCAGCTAATTCTTTATTATATGGAAACGATTCAAAACATTCTTTTACGTCAGAATATTTTGCACTAAAATTCGGGTTTTTATCAGATCGTTTATATTCATGGCTTATTCTCGCGCATGCATCATTATTATTTGCATCGACCAACGATGTAATTAACGTGAAAATTAAAATGTAAAAAATTAATTTCATATCTTTTTTTTCTTTACTTAAATTTTTTTATTTTAAAAAAAAAATAATATATTTCTGTTATATTCAAGAAGTGTCATAAAAAATTCAAATGGGGCAATGGGCTATGCTATTATCTAATTGGAAGACTTGCGCCATTTTTCAAAATAACACAAAAATGTTTTCATAAATAAAAAAAAGCCATGTGTGGTAATTAGAAAGAAAAAACAGCTTAAAAAAATGATATACTGTATCGCTGAAATGCGATGATTTTTGATTGGTTAAAGTTGTACTATATGTCGATCACAGAAAAAAAAACAACATAAAAAAAAAGTGAAAAAATATAAATAATATCATAAAAGAATCATATCATAGAAAAAACAATAACTTAAAAATTTACTTAAAAAAATGCTATTTTATTCGGGGAACCCCGATTAAATTGTGTTCTATCCTTATTTGAAGGCCTTTAACCAGATGATCTATTCATAATAACGCCCGAGTATAACTGGTAATGTGTTTTTGTTGTATTAAACCCTCTATATATGTCAATAGTCGAAGGTATTGTATATTAGTGAGTGATATGAGTGATAGAACTATTGACGGGCGTAAATCGTGTTTCATCATGAGGGGAATTTGTGGTAGCGAATCATGAATCATTAAGCTTTGTTCTGAACTCCGAATTTTGAGACTTAATTTGTTTCAGATTGAATGTCAATTTTAGTTTTAGCTAATGAATGTCCTTGATCCGCTGATTTAATATACCACATTAAAGATTTTGATTTATTTTTATCCAAGCCTAATAAACCTATTTCATAAATTTGTCCAAGAATATATTGAGCATTAGCTTGACCATTTTCAGCTGAAATCGTATACCATTTTAGAGCTTCTTTTTGATCTACTTTAATAAACGAATTTCCCAAGTAAAATTGTGCTTCAGGGTGATTGTTTTTTGCACATCTATAAAACCAGTACAATGATCGAATATAATCTTGTTTACATCCAATTCCAAATTTATATAAACATGCAATATAATATTCTATTTCAATATGATCATTACAAGAATTTAAAATCCATTCAAAAGATTTCTCGTAATCTTGTTTAGATACATGTCCTTTTATATATACTTCTCCAAGATAACGTTGTGCTTCTTCATATCCATTTTCTGCAGCTTCTTGAATAAATCCAATTCCATTTTTATCGTTATTTTTTTCTAATAATTTACGTCCAAGATTAAAAATTGTCTTAACATAATCATAATTTAATAAAAATACTGAATAATTATTTGATTCTTTACGGGCCAAAGGAGGAAGATAGTTTTGATTCGATTCTTCTTTTTTAACTGAATCTTTATGAGAAGAAATCGATTTTTCTTCAATAATAGAGGTTTTTAATTTAATTAGTGAAAGTTTTGATTCTTTTTTATCAAATACGGATTTTTGTTTTAATGATAAATTATTATTTCCTTTAATCGATTCACTTTTTTTAACATCTGTTTTCACTACTTTTTTATTATATTTTCTTTTTTTCTTATAAAGATAAACCTTATATGATCCATTTCCAACAACATAACTTCTAATCAAGTTTATTATCTCATCATCTTTTAACCATTCTTCAAATTTTTTAAAAAGAACTCCTCGTTCTCCATTTACATTTGGATGGTTTCCTCTACCGGTAACAAAATTTATTGAATTTATTTTCAATCTAAAACATTCTAATATTACTTCTTTTACTTCAATATGTGCTTCTTTCGTAGTGTATCCATGTAAATCGTAGCATGGAATATATTTTTTCCCTTTCTTTTTGTTAATTTTTATTATATCTTCCATAATTAATGAAAGGTTAGAAATGTTTAGAAAAATGATTTTTTTTTTTTTTTTTATAATCTTTTAGAGAAAAATATGAGTGTGTTGTCAATTATTATTTCTTACGCTCTCGTATTTATAATTTTTTTTTTTCAAACCTCCTATTTTCTCAATTAAACATTAAAAACTTCCACTTGTAATTGTTATATCAACAATTGTCCCGGGAATTTCAATTCCATTATATTATATATTTCACCTACGTCATTTACAATAATTACTTACTTCCAATTTAGTGAATAATTCATTTTTAGCCTCGGAACAAATGAGTCATAATTCTAGAATCCCGGATTTCCGGAGCAAATGATCACATGATACTATATATTTAATACATTTATTCTTTATTTAGCAATTTATTCAGTTATCAGTTTATTTTTAAATATATTTAATTTTATTATAATAACGTTATTGTTTTTTTTATCAATAAAGTCTATAAATTCAAATCTTTTATTTATAAATAATATAAATTATTATCATTTCCTAATCGCCAGCGGATATAGGTGTTAAATTCGAATCAGGATTAAAATGCTTAAATAAATTGAAAGGTTAAAAATTAACTCTGAAGGTTCAACACTATACATATTCCTTAGTATTCATTAAAAAAACTTTCCACCAATAAGCAACCACTATCACAGAAATAGCAGATACGGCCAATTTAATATACATGTCAACTTCATATTTTTTATCATCTTCCAATTTTTTATTAATCGAATCACTTGATGATAATTCACCACGTTTCGATATTTCTTCTTCTCCTTCTGAATTCTTTGCAACTCGTATTCTCAAAGTATGTACAACATCCTCAGTTGTCCAATCTTTAACTCTCCAATATAATGTTTGTCTGCTTTTAACGTATCTCCAATCCCCATCAGATACTCTTATGTCAAGTAAAAGTTTTTTATAATGATAATTTGGTATGTAAATTTCTGCCTCTGGTGCTACTATATTATCTCTGTGATTTTGTTGTGATAATGGATAATTAATGAATTTAAATATAAATTCTAAATTCTTTAAATTAAAGTTCATTGATTGTGGAATTCCTGGTACCTTGGCTGCATATGGTCGCTAAATTGACAAAAAAAAAAGGAATTTTAATTTTTATTAAAATTTATTTATTTTCACTATTTTAGTATATTTACCAAAACTGCCTCCAAAACTCTTCCACCCTGATGATGAAATTGTTCATAATCAGTTCCATCTTCTTGTTCCCAATACATTTGAGTTAAATCAAAAGGTGAGGTAGGTGAAGTTGGTGAAGTTGGTGAAGTTGGATTATTAACTATATCATCAGGACTAATTTCAGATTCATTCTTCTCATTAGAAATTTCAAGAGAATTTGAAAAATCTGTTTGTATTTGGAGTTTTTGAACTGTATTTGTTGTCGTACCATCATTAGCTAGTTCTACCGCTCCATTTGCCTTTATTTTGGTTTTAGTGATTGTGGATTTAACGAGGTTTTCATTAATAGAACGTGAATAAATCGAAAAATCCTCACCATACCAATGATCACCATGTGTATTGTCATTCGTTGAATTATAATTCCATAATCTGTAAAAAAAAAAAAAAAAAAAAGATGAGAAATTTATCTACTTACAATTCTATAAACAATAATTAACATACGTAAAATTCACAAGATTTTTTTCCATAGCACACAATACAGCATCCAAGAAATTACTATGATGTGCCCAATCATTAGTTAAGAAAGCTTGTTTCTCATTAATATCCATAGGTATACCACATTCTCCAATAACACAGGGTTTCTCTCCTACATATTGAAGTCCATTTTTAACTATATTTCGAACTTGCCCAGAATAATTTTTCTTGGCTCCAGATATACCAAAATATGTAGCAGCTGCTATATGATGTGCTCCCTAAATGATGAATTATTAAAATTAATATAATTATTTTGAAAGGTAGGAAGGAAATTAGACATTTTCCTAATTAATTTTTGCCTTACCTTTGTTAAACGTTGAACATCATGTGTTATTTTACCATTGAATGATTTTGTAAATAGTGCTTTCAGATCATACCAATGAGGTGCATAAATAATATTGTCATGATGATCATTTGGTGTCCACATTGGTGGTGGCTGAAAATATTTATTAAAGAGTGAAAGATAAAAAATTAATAATGCATTCACAACAATTAAATATTGTTCATGTAAATATAAGCATACCTCATTTGGTAATGGTTCAACGAAAATAGAATATTCTTTGTTGACACTCTGAATACCTTCAGCATATCTCTTTACAAAAGGTAAATAAAAATCTTTATAAAATTCCAACTTTTGTCCAGTTTTTGGATTTTTTAAGAAATAATCTTTATCCAAAACTTTTGGTTTTTTTGTTTTAGCATCAATGTCCCAAATACCATGTTGACGCCATATACATTTACCATTTAACCAAGCAGATTCACGTTCTTCATTAATAATACGTGTTTTCTCTTTGCGGGTGGGAAATGGCCATGATTTGATCCATACTTCAATCTCTTGTGGTATTCCATCACCAAGTGCAAATGATTGTAAAGCAGATGGTGAATCTCCAAACACCAAAGTCTTTCCTCCATCGTATCGATGTAAATCTGCTAAACCAATATATCCTTGATGAGGTTCATTCATCAATTCAAACCCTATAACTGCATCTAAATGTTGAAGGCGCCTAATAAATTTAATTTCATAAAAGTTTAATATTTAAATATTCAAAGTATGTAATAAAATGAGTAGAAGCTTCTTATATCACCTTGCTAAATGTTTATAACAATTCACGTATTTTTCTTGAAGAAACTCTTTAACATTTACTCCTTCATATGTAGTATTAGGAGCAAATACATCACCGCCCCAAAATAAAGTAAACATAGTACTACTAGCTAATTTAGTATAATTAGTTGGCCACACCATAGGCAAGGAATCACCTGGTTTATGGTTCATATTATGGACATAAGCAGCACCAGTAGTTTTAAATTTTGTTATATCAAGACCAGCAACCTCAAATGTCCATCCTGGTGCACCTGATCCACCCGAAAATCTTGACCACTATAGATATTGAGAAAACATTAATTTATGTTATAAAACTTTTGGTCTCTTCTTATTCCTTATTAATTACTTACACAATCTTGATGCGGATCTATAAAACATTTTATGCCATAACGAGACATTTGCTCTATAACATTAATGAGATAATCAATGAATTCTTCGTCGTAGATACCCCTACATAATTGATGGCATAATTATTAGTAGAGTTAAAAAAATATGAATTGATTCACGTATTGTTTAACTAATTATTTCTTGATAATATTTCTCTTCAAATTATGTTTACGTTTCTAAATTATTTTTTATTTCTCCTCCCGATCTTTTACTCTTTTTGGCGTTAAAATATGTAATATACTCACGGTCCGGAATGTTCCAATGATTCCCAAGTGACCAAAAGTCTAACAAAAGTAAGACCCCAAGCTCTTAATCTAGCAAAATGTTGCTGAACCTCTTCAAGTGGAAATGGTCTACCCACAAATGAAACATTACGATGATCAAAAAATCCTTCACTTAAATGACTTGATCCGTTAGGTTTAGTAGGTAATTTCGAATTACCACATAAATTTACACCACGTAATAAACAAATACGACCTTGGTCATCTTTAAACCATCTACCATCAGCTTTTAATGTAAACCAATTTTGAGCCAAAGCACCTGATTCGCCTAGTGCTAGCATATTTGAGTCAGGATCATTAGTTTCGGGTAAAGGTGTATCGGGAGGAGATGACGCGTATGAACTAAATGAGGAAACGGAAGCTGAACGTTTTAAATCAGGAGCTCCAAGATGGTGGTGTGACGGACGGAATTCATCACTTGCTTTACTAGTAAGAGATCTTTCATCAGAGGAATCTCCATCAGAAGATATGGAGACAACCTCGGGATCTATAGAAGCATTGGGAGTAGTAATAATAGGGATAGTGGTAGTTTGCACAACGTTAGTACTTTCAACAGCTGGTGGGGGCATTATTTGAAACGACCGTAGGAATAAGGGTTATTAAATTAAAATCTAAATGTTTGTCGATTGTTTAATGAATTTATTAATATATATAAAATCTATATATGACTGCACAAAAAAGAACGTTTTTATTAAAATAAAAAAGTAGAACAGGAAATATATATGTGTAAAAAGAGTGTATAAAGTAGGAAAGTAGGATCTAAAAACTAAAGGATTATAAGTAAAAAACAGGAAAGATGGTTGGTGGCTTTGAATAATGAACGTTACGAATAATTGCCGAGAAATATACAGTTTGTGGCAGTGAATAGATTAAATCAGGAAAACCACTTCCACTTTCACTGACTACCTGTATGTACATGTTGTACGATGGATTTGCATCATCCCTTTGGTCCAGGTTTTCACATGCTTACTACTATGTTACAGACAAAAAGGGTAAATTTGACAAAAAATTCTTGCGCGCGAATTTGATTAAAAATTTTGGCTTAGACTTGGCTTAGTCTTTTTGACTCAGTCTAAATCAAATTTTTTCGCAAATTTATAATAGCGCAGTCACTTTATTATTTCATGTGTAAAAGGGTTCTCATATTTTTATTTTATTAATATAAAATCTAACAAAAATTATTAGTCCTCTATATGCCATTAGTTTTCTATTTGAATAACTCACATTATTATTATTATAAAATTATAAAGGTAATAATAATTATTACTGTAATTAAATTAAAGTATTAAATTTAAAGTAGGGACATTCCAGAGGCAACAATTACCAAAGCAGCAGCTGCATTTCCAAGATGATATAATGAGGAAGCACTACTTTGTTTTTTATTTTCTGATGCATTATTAGATGGTTCACTGCTACTGCCATTGGTATTACTAGTACTACTAGTACTATTGGTTGATGAACTCGTGGTATTGACTGGCGGAGCGTATGTTGGGACAATTGAAGGATCTGAAACAGCATAATAGGCTGGCGGTTGATCTGGTGTACCACATTTTTGAGTGTATGTTTCAACGCAAGCATTATTGCAATTTGCCTTTTGCTCATTCGGAACTTTAGGATCTTGGCAAGCTGCTTTACAAGCTTCCCCTGATCCGATACAATGCTCACGATTAATTGGCCACTGGTATCCTAATAAATCTGGAACTTTGTCGATGCATCCACATCCCCATCCCATTGTGGTTGAATTACAAAAGTTCTATTATAATTTTTTAAAAACATAAGTAGGAATTTAATAATGAATCAATCAATAATTAAGTTTTTTAAGTTTTACATACCATTGGAGCCTATTATTAATATTGATTAAAAGAAAAGAGTATAATTAGAATATTAATAGGTGATTGAAAAGAAAGAAATTTACAAATTCAATGTACTTTACGTACTTTTTCTGGTCCACCACAATTTGTTTGACAAAAACCTTCGTTAAGGTCACAAAGTTGTTGTCGTTCCGCATCTGGTTTCGATGTGAGAAGATATTGGAAATCCGGGAGGTCTGGATTCTTTGCTGTGGATTGTGCTAAATTTACCCATTAAAGAAAATAAATATTAATTATACTTAACAAACCTTTTTAAAAACTCTTTAAATTGTATACCTTGCACGTTTGAGAAAGCAGCCAACGTTATAATGGCAGTAAAAATGATTATGAATGTCTTCATTTTTTGTTACAACGAAAGAAATATATGGTGGATATAGGTAGAGGATATTATTTAGAGAGGAGAAGAAAGTAGGAAGGCTTTATAGTCAAAAATATGATAATGAACTAGAACAAAAAAGAAAATAGATCAATCGTAACATACTGCCAATATTCCTTTTAAGGATTTTACTGTTAATTAGTTGCAGTAGTAAGAAATTTATAAATAGAAATTGTTATTTAGGAAATTTCACGAGCTTTTTTTTTTTTTTAAGACTAAAAAGGTACAACATTGTTCGCATATTTGTTTCAACTAAATAAACCAATAAACCGAATTACCTTTTCTAAATAAAAAGTACAACAATGCTGTAGGGGTGCAGATGAGATGTTTGAAGAAAATTGATTACCTAAATTCCATGTAAATATCGGGATATATACCGATAGATTATCCTAACAGCTATTCCAAATTTCCAATATTTTAAAACAAAGAATACCATTCACGGTGTTTGAGAAATTCAGTCATAAATTTAATATTTTGTGGCTCACATGGTTTAATATTACGTCATAATACTGTGTAAAAGTGTATTGTATAAGGTTACGGGCGAAACAAGCTACAATAGAAATGATCAATACAATTAATACAATTACCAATTAGAACTAATTTGTTTCTTTTATAATTCGCTTAATTTCTTTTCTCAAGTAAGGTTCTTTTAATTTTGTTATGTTAGACTTTGTAAATAATATATCAACAAATAAATATTAATTATATTAATGTATCACTAAATAATATTATAAAAACGTAATATGCGCAATACTGTTTGACAATTACTATACTCCCAAATCTGGTTGGTTCATGATGTGGCACAGCGGATATTGTTAGTCACCGAAATGAAACTTTTTAAGTACTCAAATTGCAAAAAGTAAAGATATAACTATAACACAGTAGTTTATCAGTTGATAACTTTACAAATGGATATCATACATTGAAAAACATTTGCTATAAATTTATTATTAAGAACTAAATAATTTTTTAGTAAAAATTCAAAGTTAGATATTTATTAATTTTTTTATAAAATTAAAAATTGTTGTGAAATTACAAGTTTAAAGTTATCATTTTATTTTCAGATTTTGATTTGAATTGTTTATTATCTTTTTCTTGATATACAAATAGTTGAAAGTGAGTAACGTAAGAAGTAACGTAAGGTCACATGATACATCTCCCTTATTAATAATTATATATAATTATATTTTTATTTTTTTAATTTTATTTTAATGAGATATTCGATGAGGGGATAACTCTTTCCTATAATTTTGTGACCATTTTTTTAAAAATAAAAATATAACTTCAAAGTTTTTCTGAATAGCAGGAAGTTTCATGGCTTATATAACAACTTAACATCATGTGGATAGTACTAATTGCATGTGACCTATATGATAAAATTATGTTTTCAAAAAGGCGATGAGTAGGGGAAGTATTTGCTAAATCGATCACCTGAAATTTCGATAATTATAATTTTGCATTTGCTCAGCCATGGGACTCACCATGTCCTATTTGCAATGGGAAACATGGGAATTATGGATTACATGGTGAATGGTATAAAAATGGAACAGAATATTGTCTTACCTGCAACAGTTCAAGCAATAAATTCAAGTTTGCGATTATAGCCATGTGATGGTATTATTGCAAAAAAAAGTATTGGTAAGTGCATTATTTCACAGTATGAACAAAATATGTATTTTTTTTTATTTACAATCAATAAAGCAAAGGTGCATTAAGCGCAATATATTTACATATCAATATCTAGTATGTGTTTAGGAGAATGTGGGATGCTAATGTTTCTCGATCAGTTTTTCATCCATGGATCTGGACTTGATAAATGCACAGTATCATTCAAAAAACAACGTCACCATGTATCACAGAAGAAAGTAATTACACTATATAATTTATTCCAAAATTTCCCGCATATACTCAAGCTTTTAATTGTATTAATAATAAAAAAGATCTCCTTGTTGATCCAGAGACATTATTCCAGTGTCTATTATAAATTTAAGGAGTATTCGTTGATCTGATTTTCGTGATGAATCATAACATAATTCCCCCCAAGATTCATTTCAAAAATTAATCCTTAGACGCACTACAAATCATATAAAAGGTGAGGCCTTAATTAGTAAATCCATTTATCCACCTTGTGCAAGTAAATCAAAAAGAAATCAAACGAAATATATCTAATCAAACCCTTTATTTACTATTATTGATATTAACAATCAAACAAACTTGTGTAATCCACAAAGTGATAATAACATATGTTAGTTTGATTACTCGGCTAGCTTCTTGGAACATGTCATCATGATGTTAATCGAATTTTCCACTTCTATAGATATTCCAAAATAAAACGGACATATTACTCTTTTAACATACAGTATATGGAAATCGATCGTTGGCACGTGCGAAATTTGGCGCAGTATTAAAAAGTCAAAAAGATCATGTGATCCATATCATATGATCCGATTGACGTGTATTGAAGTATCAATCAATCATGCCATGAGTTGATCAGCACTCGTTACAAACATGAAAAAAACTCAGAAAAATATTTTCTAGAAAGAAAGGTTCGACTTTTTACAAGGTTTAATGTAGAACTTTCAATCATATTGTGCTGATATTCTGCTAATTACAGCTAAAGGCAAGTCTACCATTATTACCCCAGCAAGCGAGACCGTTAATGTTGAAGCTGTTAATGTCGAAGACACTTCAGCTGGGAATGAAGAAGGTACTTCAGCTAATACGAGACAAAAAAATATGGCCACATCTGAAGAAATTCAAATCATCGAGGAATTAGACTTCCTTCATCTTGACACTCCACCCGAAACTTTGAATTCCCTTCGTGCGTATGAAAAAAAGACTGGTGAGGCACAGAGGTTTTTAGGTACGACCAAAATTTTCTTAATATACTATTGCTTAATTGGCTAACGTCTTTATAGATCGTATGGGAGATAATTTTAGGTGGCCTACTTCTATGCCTAAATACGCCAGAGATCAGGTCTTCTGGGCTTTCTCTGATATCGATGTAACCGAAGATGACCAAGAATACGCACTCAATTGCGTTTATTTTTACGATAGTCTTGACAAGGGATTGTTTAATGAGCATAAAGAAGACTGGGTGCTGGTGTACAAACAAAGTGTAGCTAAATATGGAAAAAAGAAGATAAATCAGCAACTGTCAAATCTCGATCGCGAAATGCCTGGCGCTCTTTATCTCCCAGTTGATTCATTACTTCGTGAAGAAATTGCTAAAATTCCTGCAGCGAGAGCAGTACTTTCCCAGCGTTCTGGTGATGGAGGAGAATATATGGTTTGATATATTTAAACCTATCTTTCTTAATCTGTATAATTCTATTTAGCTTTTTTATTTTCGAGTTAAAAGAGTTGGTGCTGCAAATACAAGTTCTATGATGCTTGCTTATCAATTTAATGATACAAAAAACGCGAATAAACTTTACAAGACAGTTCTTGATACAGGTGCTCCAGAAACGATACTACCCTATGAAGTCCGTGCACACCCAGGAACAGCTGGGTGGGCAAGACAATCGGATCCTGCAACTGGATATGGAGCACCTGCTAGATTGTTTTTAGCTAATGACCAATTTGAAATATTTATTGGGGATAATAATAATTGGAGCAGATGGCTCCGGACCAACACGCTTCGCGTGTGGGAACGAGACCCCGGTGATCAGGTGGATTCTTCTCTGGTCGGGAATGATGTACTAGACCAACTTACTTATGTTCACCAGAGGGGAGGCGGACTTTTTTTCTTGAATCAACGACATGAAACTCAAATAACCTATCACCTTGATATGCTTAATACAAATTGTATTGCTTCAGAAATGAAATGAAATGACTAATTAAAATTCATTAGAAAATGTAAAAAAAACTTAGTGTATAACTTTGAAACGTCTGCATCCTTGTCCAGGCTTAACCATCAAATTGCACTTTATTTTTAACTCGTGCATGCTTCATTGTGACGTAATCGCTGTTACTAATAGATATGAAAAAAAATATAAATTACTTGTCTCTGTGTCTCAAAAGATAGGATTTCCTGACCCAATATCAGCAAAATTTTTGTCATATGATTTTTATGAATAATGCTTTGAAAAAAAGAATGAAAGTTAGAATTTTCAAATCTATAGATAAAGAAAAAATTAGCGCGGGTAAAATATATCCCTCCAGTCTTAAATCTAACTGTAGATGATACCGATTATGTAATTGCTGAAGTTTTAAGGAACCGTATAGTACTGCGTCACATTCTACTGCGCCCAGGTGACATAGTGTCCCGGCTCGGCAATTAGAAAAATAGTGTTTTCTCAGTTGTATTTCAAACATATATTAATAAAGCATTTGTATATCTTGCCCATATCGGGCTTTATTTTTAACTGTATATCCTACATGCATCACTAAATATAATATAAAGTACTTTTTGCTGAACATCATGGAAAATAATTTGCCAAAACATTTAGATTATCCTGAAGGTACTGCACCATTTCTTTTGCGCAATTTTGACAAGCCTTTTTTTTCTCATATTTATTTGAAAAAAAGAAACCCCACCCTTTTTCTCACCCTACAGATTGAAAAGACCAAGAGGCTGGTATTGCTTTTAAGAGCACAGTCAATAGCCTTTTTTGATAATCTGGCCAATTCCACATACATAGCTTTAGGTGAGCTTATGGCTGATTGGGATGGTTGAATATCACATAAATCAATCCAAATAGAAAAGAAGTATTGAAAAGTGATAGGATTTTTGAATGGTATGTTATATTCTGATTATATCTTATTACATACTGGGATAAAAGAATATTGTTATAGGAGATCATTCAGTTCAACATCAGGATTTATATATCATCAATTTGGGATCATTCATATGTGAAAGGTGGCAAGTCTAGAGTAAGTACTGACATGGAAAAAGTGCTGACATACCAATTCCTTATTAATTAAAAGGAAACAAGTGTATAGATGCATGCCTTCGTTAAGTAGAATTATATAATGTCTGATTTCCTGTGTGCTAGTTGCTCGTACATTCCACACTTCAAGAATTGCTTCCATTGGTATAGTTGAAACCAACAATTGCAAAAGAATTTGCCTTATATCTTGCTCTTGTTCTCTGATTCCTATACTTATTTCTTCATTATCAGTTTTTATCTATAATCATAAATCGATCAAAAATAATGAGATTAGTAAATATAAATTTTGCAATTTACCCTTTGCAAATTTGCATTCTATTTCAAATAAATTTTGAAATGATTTTTATCTCCATCAAATAATGCCAATCTGTGATCTGACTAATGTCATAACATACAGATTGATTCATTTGGCCTCTTTGTTTTCCAAGCATTGTTGGAGTTAAAAATTCTTTGATAATAGTATCTACTTGACTGAAAAATCTTATATTTAGCATCAGTATACCAATCATAGGTAAGGCATTTCATTTAACTTCAAATTGCTCAAAATGTTCATCATTTTATATGATTATTAATACTAACTAACAGATTACATAATAATGTAAAATGATCTACTTTGCCATACACTGGTCAAAAACTGATTTATTTTACAGATATCTTACAGATATCTTATAAATATTGGGTACCCAAAATGCAGAAAATCTGCTATACATCGGGTACCAATATGTATACTATAGAATTAAAAAAAAATACAATTTATTAATTATCTCGCTATCTAGTGATCATAAAACAATGAAATATAGCTCATTCGATTCATCTCACTGAGACGTATCGAATGGTACTAATTTCGCATTTCTAGATATGATAGATATCAAGATATTGCATTTTTTGTTTGATTTTTTACAATTTATCAAATATCTCAGCATCTATCATACCTAGAAATGCGAAATTAGTACCATTCAATACGTCTCAGTGAGGNGAATCGAATGAGCTATATTTCATCTTTTTATGATCACTGGATAGCAAGATAATTAATAAATTGTATTTTTTAATTCTATAGTATACATATTGGGTACCCGATGTATAGCAGATTTTCTGCATTTTGGGTATCCAATATTTATAAGATATCTGTAAGATAGATCAGTTTTTGACCAGTGATGTATATGACTATTTATTGATTCGATTCACTATGTGCTTTGAACACTGGTTGTAAATCAGTTATAAATCCAAGATACTACTCACAAATTCTTAGTACTATAAAGAGTTTTAGTCAACTATTACTGATTGTCTCCATTAAAGTTTAAATAGTTCTTCATAAAGAGAATTGCAATATACATAAAATTTATGACAGAATTCCTCAAACTGACTGTCCAGTTTTCCTTTAAGTTTTTCTGAAGGTTCAAATCTATGTGAAATACTATGTACAGTAGATACTGAGTATTAAAATAAATATCATTGATCAAATGAATCAAAGAAAAATCAGAATCAGAAAAAATGACTCCTAAAGAAACATCCATTTTGGTGAATATACTAAATATCCACTAATAAGTATTCAGTATTTCATCTTCAATTATCATGCATGTTACGATTCTGGTTTTGTAGTTATTATCAATTATGGTTACAATATAAAAGATCATCTGATTAGTTTATATTATAAGTACTATCAACTATAATAATGTTATTATACTTACTGTATAATTCTCTTTATATAGGTGACATCCATAAGAGAGAAATTAACTTTCTTGAGATTAGATCTAATCATGTCTTTATAACTTAAAGCAGCTCTAAATTCTTCCAGTCCATTAATAATTAAAACATTTGAGAGGCAACTCCATCTCCTAAATTATGTTTTTGTCAAAACTAATAAATCACATTATACAAATCTATTTTGTGAATAAGTTGATCTAGATAGTTATACCTTAATAGAAGATATATAGATACTGAATCCATTCGTCCTTGGATGGCATACTTTTTTATATTAGCCAACATTTTCTTTATCAACTTTGAATATTTCTTAAATCATCGGGATAAGTAGATGATTATGTTCATTATTAAATGAGTTTATTTTTACAACTCCTGTTTTTAAATGAGTGACATTAAGTTTCTAAGAATATAGTATTTATTGGAAATAAGCATTGCATTGCTTTATTAGATCTGATATAGTTTGTGGATTATGAGTCCCAAATTTTACGCATTTGTAAGTAGCCCTTCACATTATGTTTTGAATAATTTCACTTATTCTAATCTTATAGCTGAAACCCTCTTTTAATGCAAATCTATATATCCAATTTTTGAAGTCTTTTCAGTTAGTAAAGATAAGTCTGAAAGTTAATTTTAAAAAATCAGATAGCTTATCTGGTTCATTGGATTTGTTTATTTTATTATAAATGAATAGATTTGTATTCGTTTCATCATCAATGGGTGAATTTGGATCCATTTCATCATCAATAAATAAATTTGGAGTCATTTCATTAAGCTGTTAGGCAGATTCTTTAATTAGATAATTGATGATAAAGAAAATAGAGGAAATATATATAACAGAAGATAAAGAAAAAGATAGAAAAATATATACAACAAAAGAACAAAAGATAGAGGAAACATATACAACAAGAAAATTATATGTAGTATGTAATTTACCATTGAAAGTAAAGCATCATATTATTTATCACAACTTACATTTTCTTATTCTGTTTTATTCATCTTGATTATACCAAAAGGTCAAACAACATAGATAAACAAGCAAAAAAGAAGAGACAATGTAATTTTAACAATAAAATTTTATGATTATGATGTAAATAGTTCTATCATAATGCAAATAAATCATAATGTAAATAAATGTGTAATACTACTATTGACGCAGCTATATTTATCATGATACAGATATATATCATGTAGTAATGTCCACATACTATGTATACATTAATAAATTTTCTATAATAAAATAATAAAATTTTATTATTCAAATTATTATAATTTTAGTATATAATAAAAAATATTTAGATTACAAAAATGCATGAATAAGTTCAATTTTTATTATTTAAAATTAAATTTTTAGTTTACATTTTTATAATTTTTATAATTATAAATTGCTTTTTACTTTGAGAAAATTTATAATAGTAAAAATAATTTCAATTGAATCCAATCAAATCTCCCTAAAATTAATATAAAAAGCTGATTAAAAAAATTTTAACAATTTAAAGTTATTTGTAACAAAAAAATGGAAATTTATTTTAAATATTATTATAATTTATAATAATAAATTATACAAAGATTACAAAATAATATCATCATTAGGTATATTATTTTGTTTTTTTTTGTTAAATAATGAATTAATTATAAAAAATTACTAAAATATTTTTATTTTAATTTGTTATTAATAATAATTATAAACTTTTAGTAAGCTATTCTGTATGCATATTAGTGCAAATTTTTAATTTTAGTTTTTTTATAATACACTATATATATAAGGAAATATCTGTAAAAAATAATTTTATAATAGTAAAAAAACAAAGCAGTTAAAATTATAAAAGGCATATTTTTTAAGATACTAAATAAATATATCTACAGTATATAAAAAAAAATCTGATTTGATGAATATAAATTATAAGTAAAGTTTAGAATCAGTTTATAAAAATCTGAGTTTAACTAGTTAATCAATTGAATCTGAATTTTTATATAAATGAAACTGGTTTAATAAATCAATGATAAGTTTAATATAACTGATTATTGTGATCATAATGAACGTCACGGATAATTGTTTTTGTGATAGATCACTATTTATTTAGTCTGCGATTATGATCAACCTTGATTCACATGAATGCTATGCCATGACTGACATCATAGACACGGAAAATCTATCTCTGGTTCAACATTGAGATCAGGTTTTTTATACATGCTATGTATTAGAGAATTTATTTTGTTTCCCACTAAAATTATCTATATAGGCTTAAGACGATTTTCCATTGCTACGTGAAGGCACATTTACTCCAAAGTAAAAATATATTAGTAAAATATTATAAAAGGCACCAAGTTATCAAATAAACTGTGATTTTCCCTCACTCTTGTATGTGATTGATTTAAAGATTTGCCACACTGATCAGATTCAACTAGCTCAGGTCTTTGATGATGTTGAACCATTTCATTTTGGAGAGCCTCGATAAAAGCATTGATTGAGGTAAATTCGGATGAGATTCTATTAAATTATTATGGTATGCTGCTTCAGTGGTATTGTCTTGTTGATCATTGATAATATTTTCTGCGCTTAACCAGCATCATGTGAATTGATTTTAGAGATTTCTGCGTTGCAAATTTTAGTTTTTTATAACTTTTAACTTTTGATATATACATATGAAAAGAATATAATAAATCAAAATATAAATTTCTCAAAACATCAAATTTTTATTTATTAGACACACATTCATTCATAATATCAGATATTTGTTTTTTTTTCATAACTAATAACTTGTTGATAATATAACCTCCATCTGTTTGTCCAAAAATTTTGTGAAAAAATTGCATCAATCTTTAATTTTTCATTGTTTCATCATCAGTATCAGTATCATCAGTATCAATCAATTCGACTATTTCACGGTAATTATGCTTATTTTTATCCGCTCCAATAGGAACATTCTCTATTTTTATTGGAACATCAAAATCAACCACTAGTGATTGTTTAACTGAAATTCCTTTTGAAATAAACCAATCAACAGGACGATAATTAATGTGGAGAACTGCTATTGGTTCCTTGTCTGTTCTTGTTAGTGTGTCTTCGCTTGGTTTAGGTTTTTTGATAACTTCCCCTCCATCAAATTTTGTAGTAAGTGTAATGTCGATGTTACTCTTAGTCTCAGATACTTTAACTTGTTTTAAGTCTCGTCCTAACTTCAATCTCCTATAATCAGATCCAATTCGTTTCACGAATTTTGCTTTATAAAAATAAACAGAAATTATGCCAAGTCCTCCGTATTTAACATTAGATTCATCTGTATAATCAGTCCATTCAGTTTTATCAAATACTAATTGGTGTCTCATACTACAATCTTTATTACAAAAACCTTCCTTGATAAATGGCATATCGGTAATAAAATGGGTATAACCTTTATCATTTTGACCATCTACAAAGACTTTTGCCTTATATGGTCCACCATCAGCTGTTGAATATTGAATCTTATATGGAGTCCCAGGTTTAGGCACAGCAACAAAAGTGGTTAAAGGACTATAATAAAATAACAATAAGAACTTTAAAATTTCTAATTATAGGAATTTTTTTAATCCGTTATTCATATACCTAATAATCTTTCGTTTTTTTTTATCAAGTACATACGACTTCTGCGCTGTATTAATACTGAACTATCAAAAAAATAAAAAAAATTGCTTAATTAATCTTTAATAATTAAAGAACATAAAAAAAATATTAATTTACCCCAAGATCCGAATCAGGTATTTTATATTCTCTAAGAGGCTTATCATTCACTAAAATGTTCAGTTTGTAATTTTTATACTTCATCGTAAGTTAAGTTGTAAATTAAATGGAAAGAATCAAAAACCTTCGACTATTTATAATTAAAACGAATCAATACAAATATAGAAAATTAACACGTTATTTAAGAAACTTTTTTGGTGTTATCGGATCAAATCTCTCGGTTTCCGCAGTAATAGATGTATTAATTTTTGCATGAGTTCATGTTAACTCATTGCTCTCCACTTTATTGACTTTATTGTTAAAAAATGTATAACCGCTGATTTAAATCACGGTTTATTGAGAAATTGATATATTTAATAGTGGAGTAAATAAAAAATGGTCATATGTTAATTCCGGCCAGAATTAGAACTACTGAGTTTTTATGTATCTGAATTTATATGACTTATCAAGTTAATTCTGGGATATATTTGTAATTGTGAAAATTTTATATAAAATTTGCTAATTTCGCGTATACAGTATATAGTAATGACTTCGAAATCCAATATATTACCGTTGCAATTTTTTGATTAGTAATACAAGTAATACAGTTGCTTAGTATTACTTATCAATGAAAATCGAAAATCGTCTTTCTCTCCTTATGTATTTATCCGCACACCAAGCAACTAAGAAACTTGGTATCTCATCAGACACCATGCATCATTGGTTAAAGCAAGGAAAGATTACTGCTAAAATGTCTCCTTCTGGTACTCATCTTTACAACATATCTTCTATTTTTCCAGAGTTGACTTCACAAAATGTTGAGAACACCACCACCGCCACCACCTCCACCTCCACTGCCAAGAAAGGTTTCCTCTATGTTTAAGTCTCTAGTGCCAAGCAAAAAGAAGACCTTGAATGGCAGAAACAACTCTTCAGCACCTGATTTCCAAACCTATGAACTCATCAGCAACATCGGCTCAGATGTCAACTTCAAATGACCGGGACTTAAGACCTTATTGGAATGGATAAGTCACAGAATGGTCTCAAAAATTGTGGTTACCCATCGTGACTGACTCTGCCGGTTTGCCTTTGATCTCATCCAGTATATGCTCTCCCTCTACACTACAAAACTAGTGTTCTCTTCAACGATACAACCTCCGATGAGCATAAACTTTTCCAGGATATCCTTGCGATCAACACTATCTTTATCTATCAAATGCAAGAAAAAGAGCTGCCCTACAACAACAAAAATGTTAAAACAGGTAAAACAAGCAAGAAGAGGAAAGCCAGTGTGACAAGAGCATGCATGCTCAGAAGAAACTCTCAATTGTACACTACTAGTTAAGATATATCCCAATTATTTTCAAAAACAATTATTGAAATATTGGTAAGGTTTACTTATAATTCTATAGTAAAGTGGAGCAAAAGATATTATTTCACAAAGGAAGATGGTATCAAAAAAAAAGAAATATATAAATTCTATGAGTCATCAACAAAAACTTTCTTTATTTAGTGACATCTGAGCTGGAATAAATATTGACAAAATAAATGATAAGAATCTTATTAATTTAGCTATTTGGGGTGAGAGAATATTCTTGAGAGCTGTGGTTTGTTTAGGAATGCAACTATGCAGAACATTAAATGTTTCTCCTGCAAATATAAGCATTAATTGCTAGAAATGAGATTATTAAGTGAAATATTCAACATGCACAAAGTGAATCTGTTAGTTCTTTATTATTTCAAACTCATAAAGATTTATGACAAACTGTTACCATTCGTGCTCAAAATTTTTTATCTTCGATATGGGAAATATGGGATCATTTTTATGTCACCTATCTGTATATTCCATCAATGTATACCTCACATCATCATAAGCCTACCACAATATTAAACAGTAATAAATGTGCTTTATGGCCTTTGCATTTTGAAAAAAAAAGCATAAAAAGAATAAATGGCCTATTCCTTATAAAATTTCTTGTAATAGTAAACTTACTTATTTCTATTAAACAAATGAGTGGAAACTTGCATGGGTTTATGAGACACAAAAACATTTCTGTGAAACATAAGCAGAAGTTCATGTTGTTTCAATTGATCCAGGAGTTTGTTCCATTCACATGGTATTTCTTGACAAAAGATGCAGGTAAAATAGAAGAATATGATAGACATATCTTTCATTTATGTAAACATATGAATGATTTTATATCAAAAAAAGACAAACTGGCATCTTCAACCTCAAAACGAAAGAAAAAGAAAGCATTATATATTGACAATGCTATCTTTCGTATGCAAAAAAAAATCAAACAATTGCAGAATAAGATTCATTGAAAAACAATCAAGTTCTTAACTAATGAATTTGATGTAATTATTATTCTCCCTTTTGAGGTTTCAAATATGGTGAACAGAAAAATACGAAAGATAAGAAAAACAGTTAAAAAGATACTTTGTTGGTCTCATTATAAGTTTCAACAATGTTTGATTTCAAAAGCAAAAGAGAAAGGAACCCATGTGGTAATTCAAAATGAAGACATGTAGTTGGTGTGGAAATATTCAGAAGATTGGAGGGTTAGAAATGTACAATTGCAAGAATTGTGATATAGAAATAGATAGAGATATTAATGACGCTTGGGGAATTTTTCTCTGGACTTTGCTCGATGGAGCCTTGATTCTCTCCGGAGATCATGCAGGAATTAATAGCAATACTTATATTATTGATGTATTACAATCCATCCGTACACAATGTTATAATCATTCACATGGCTGCGTTTTCAGATATACTTGAACATATTTGAACATTTATCTTTTATAGAATGCTTCAACATACTTGTTTAATTGATCAAGAAAAATGGCTTGGGAGCAGTTGGGAGATTGGTGATATTTTTGAGATAAAAAGAAGCACGTGAGGAAATAAAGTGATTAGTCTTTATACAAGTTTTTTATTTGGCAATGCAACAAATATAGTAAATCATCTCAACAATCATCATATAGACAGACAGTTGGCAAAATAAATACACTGATACCATAATGTCTGTCTGACTGTACCCACCAGAGGCAGCTGCGATCAAAGTAAATTTTTGCAATGAACTAACGGTCATATAAAGGTTTTATGCAAATGTAATATGCTATGACTTTTTTAATAGATTATACTGACTAAAATAAAAAAAAATAAACTATTAAATTACATGAAACCCTCGCTAAACTAAAAGGTATTTTATAATTAAATGAAATAAATTGACAAAAGACATTAAGACCGAGGCTTTTCTTTCTTTTCTTTATATCTATAAATACTTAAATCTATTAATAAGCTTATTCATCAAAGAGTAATAATAATTAAACGATGTACTTACAGAGCAAGGAGCGATACACCGGAGACTTTGACCACTTTGAAACGAACTCCAGGAATATCTCCGATCTACAAAATTATTATAATCAGACGGTTGAATCTGGTTAAAATTTTAAAAGAATGATCAGATACTTACAGCACGACCTTTACGACCAAATCCAGCAATCAGAACTTCATCGTTTTCATCTACATAATTCAAACAACCATCATTGGGGACGAAAGCTGTAACTTTCTTTCCATTTTTAATTAACTGAACTCGAACACATTTGCGAATAGCAGAATTTGGTTGTTTTGCTTCTACTCCACTTTTTCGGACAACATGAAAATGGCGAGAATAAAATTTAAGTTTTGATTTTAGATCAGAAAGATGATCAGATAATAAAAAAGTTACATTTTTTCAAGTACAATGCCTTTGGCGTGAGAGGAACCGCCAAACGGTGAAGATTTATAAGCGGTACCTAATGCCCTCTTTTTATAGGCTTTATCAGCCCATCGTTCTTCACGACGGTGTGTGCGTAATTTACGAGCACTTTGCAATCCTCTGGGTTTTCCTTTACCTAATATAAAACAAATTCAATAAGTTATCTTAGTAAATGTTTATTTCAATGATTAATATTTATTATTTAGCTATAACTTACCCATTATTAATTATTCAGATGAAATGAAAATTTTTTTTTTCGTTTTATACAACTCTAGCTATTGGCTGGATATAAAGTGATTGTGTAACAACAATGATATATAAATAAAATCACGATAGTTTGCTCTTTTGTTTCGCCAATATATTTACCAAAATGTTCAATAATTTTTATCAAAATCAAAAGTTACTTCGCGATGATCCTGAAGTAACTGAGTTTTTAAAGTCAAAGTTAGGAGTTAATGTAAGAACTGTTCCTTTGCCTTTTTCCTTTCGTTATATACGCGTTAAATTTCACGTTTAGTTTTTTTTTATTATTTATCTTTACCACTATTGTACATTTCTTTGTAGCTTGACGGTACCGAACGAGAATTCATTGGTTTTATGTCAAGTTTTTTGAGGCAATATAATGTACTGTCCTTCGATATTAATCCGATAGACCCTAGTCACGATGCTATAAGAAAAACAGTACAAAGAGTATTAAGACCAGGTTACCTATTGTATAAAATGATTGTTAAACAAAACTATCTCATTTATTAAATGTTGTATTATTTCTTTAGATTCCCTTTTTGAACCAGGAATTCAAGATGCGGTGCGTGATTATCTTGAAATTGCAACCGAAGGATCTACAGCAATATTTTCTTCGCTTGTCGTTTCATATAGAGGTTACCCTAGCAGAGCTAATGTCTTAATGAGTATGATAAATGCCTTTGCCGACCCTAGTTCATATAATCCAGATGATCCAACGGCAAGAGGTCGTGAAGAAGGGTTCGAATGTTTGAAAAAAGTATTAAAGGCAAAGTATGATGCCAAGAAAATAGACGAAACACTTTTAACAAATGGCAGGGTAATTATTTTAATCTGTATCACCTTAGATTTATACTAAGAAATTAACCGATTTATTTTTATCAATTCGTAGTCCTTAAATCCGGTGTTAGAACTTATAGATAAAGCTGAATGGCGTAAAATGATATATGAACTTTCAGAGAAAAATCCCGATAGTCAATTTTTGAACGTTTTGATTCAGGTAACCTGTCAACCATTTAGTTTGTTAAATTGTTAACTTTCTTATAAGGAATGTATTATTTATTAGAAAATAGCGGATCGAGGTTATGTTGGTGAAATAAAGCATCTCAAAACTGCATCAACATATATCGGGGTGTATTCAAAAGTTTTGCTTGATCAATTTAATACGTTATTAAACGCAGATGATGCTAGTTTATCTAAATTTTTACCAGATTTAGTGGTGGGTATTTCTATTTTATATGCATATTTTTTTAAAAAAAAATATATTAATTTCACTTTATTTATATAGAAAACGGCAAGTCAGCACCCACATACGTATCTTTTTGTTCAAACTTTAATAAAGCGGTTGATTCAAGTACCAAATGGTTACCCACTAAGAAAGTTGGCGAAAGAGTTGGAAAAAGGTGTTATTGATGGCCGGTACATACAATCATTTCTGAAAATTTTATTTTTAAAGTTTAATCTAATATATATTGTTTTAAACTATTAGAAATGATCTTGTGATAACTTTGAGAAATTTACTATCGGCGCCACCAACTACTATTGCAGCATATATTGTACATATACCGCCAACACCTGGAGATGTAGTCGCGGTATTAAATTATTACTATAATATACTGTTATGTTTTTTAATTTTTTTTTTTTTTCGTATTCTTATTCTTTTGGGGGTTGCTTACTGTAGTTACATAGGCAATATAATTCTGCTACACCACCTTCCCCTATATTTTTGCGCGATCCTCAATTACTTTGTATGTAGCGTATTTATTTGATTTAAATTTAATTTTATTTCTTTTAATTGTGTCAATCAAACAAATCTTACATTCAATTTCTATAATTTTTATGAAATATTTTAGATTGGTTATTGAATAATATATTCGTGCCCTCCGAGAAAAACAAAAACTTGAAGCAAGATCTTAAGGAAAAATATTTATATTTAGCAGCTTTTGCTTCAAGTGCCAAGGAATTAACGAATGGAGAGGTAAAATATTTGTATATGTTTTGCTTAATATAACCGCATTAAAATTAACGTTATATTAATAATATCGTTTATATAGATTGATTCTTCACAAGTTGAAAGTACCTTTACAACACTTAAAAAACTCGAGGCTGCAGTATCTAAAAAAGGTGCAACGACTACTGAATTTGGTAGCATTGTTAAAGAAATTTTGGAATATATGGAGTGAGTTGCTTTCTTATGAAAATGACTGTTTTTTATTTTGAATAACTTGAATTTTATTATGTTTTGAGTATAGCACTCCGATAGCTTCAATGGCATTAATTTTTTGGATTAGGCATCTTTTACGCGACACGTCGTTTTATGAGAAACATTTCAAACATCACGAAGTGCCGACCCCTCATTTGCTGCTTGAGGAGGTATAAAAAAAATCATATATTAATATTTGTCTCTTTTTTTCCGAAGTACTCTTTTTAATTATAATATTATTTAATATATAATCTCGATTGGAAGATTGCATTTCGTCATCCTTACCAGCGAACACACGTTTTTAACGCGTTTAAAGGTGAATTTGAAAACGCATGGAAACTTACACCGGAAATTATGGTCCTGTATAGTAATTTGGTTATGTTAATAATATGGAATAATTTGATTTACACGTATCTCATTTACATTTTTTAAATTTACAGTTTGGCTTGCGACAACAATTATTGGATCGAATGATTTACTTGATACAACTTGGATTTGTTATACAAGTCATGTCGTATATTGAAAAGCAAGCAAAAAGATTGGAGGAGAAGTTGTTAATTTATTTTATCAAAAGGGTAAGTGTGTTCCTCTATATATAGGGTGCGATTTTGTGTTGCATCCAAAAAAAGAAAACTCGACCATAATAGTCTCACAAACTTCATGTGTTACAGTATAGAGATTTCCATATAATTTGACATTATGACCCTGCATTATTTATATTTTTACAAGCTTATTGGAGGCTATGGTTAAAATTCATGAAAAATAGCCTTGTTTCCAGTTATCTGGATCGCACGAATTATAAAGTTACATATAAAATCTTTTCTTTATTTTTAGGTCGTTCAAATGATTGGGCCACCTTATTCAAAAGATTTTTATTGTATAATGATAAAGTTGATTGAACCAAATGACGTTGTCTTAGAAGCTCAATCAGATTCAAATACAAGAATACTGATTAGACAATTCCTTAGTATGTTAAATCTACCTTTTTGATCTATTTATTTATTTTTATAAGTTCTAACAACACTTTTTGAATTTAGCTGATTGTCCTCAAAGTTTGAATGATAAAGAAATCTTTTATGCTATTACTAAACTGAAAAAATGTTTCGGTTCAGTTTAATTGGGTTTTAATTGAGTACAATGAGGTCTAGAATTCTTTCAGGAAAAATAATTATCCATCCCTCACTTTTCTCTAACTTTATCAAAGAATTAATTTGTATATATTGTTAAATGTACAATTGAATCATAAATTCATAATCCATTTACATAATATATAACATTTATATAAGGAATATATATTATAAAAGCATATCACTAGAATTTTTATTCGTTTATTATCGAACTCATAAAACTACACACTAAGAATTAATAAATGATTTAATAAATGAAAGATTATGAATTTCTATTATTTAATAATCCTAATGATTCCTCTTCTAAATCGGCTTTTTTTATGAAGCAACATAATAAAATATCTTTTAAGCCAACTATACCACGTTTGATATTATTTAATAATTCATCCTTCTTGACAAAAATCCACGGTTTTGAAGTTGATATTCTATCGTTTCTTAGTCGATGTGAATTATCAATACAAGAGAACATGCATACCTTTATGAAAAAAAAGATGATTAAATACTTGCAATTAAATATTAAAAACTAAATTTATGTACTTACAAAAATTGTAGTTAAAACTCCTAATGCTGTAGATGCAGATATCATAAACATAATAATCTGTTGATATTTAACAGCAACCATTATAGGCGCACCACCAATAATTTGACCAGTCATCATACCTAATTCATTTCATGAAAATAATTTATTATTTAGATTATAAACGAAAATTATTCTTCATTAAGAAGAAAATACAATAAATCACCTGGAATAGAAATCAAACCAATAATACTGAAATTATAAAATATAAGGTTAATAAAGAAATATAATAATAATAATAATAAAATTGTTATAAGTTACCTCATAGAATTAATAGTAGGTAACATAGCTAATCTTATCGCTTCAACTGCAACTGGACGACCAGCTTCCCATCGAGAAGCACCATATGACAAGTACATTTCTATCTTTTCTTTTTGTTCACTAACATGTTAGAATATAACAATGAATAAAATAAAAAATCAACAACAATTAATGCAGAATGCGTAATCAGCATTACTATTAATACTAACTAATACAATTACCTGAATTGATTAAGAGCAAAAGACGTGGCAACGGCTATTGCGGACATACAATTCCCGAGAAGCATGCCCATTGTTGGAATGAATATCTGTGGGTCCCAAAATCTTTCTTGATTCAAAGCGTAACGCGACCCTTCATTTAACAAGAAATCAGTTGATTTTTTTTATGTGACAAATCATATAAAATATACTAAATATTAGATGTTGCTTACCAATAGTGCCAATTATCATAGTACTTAATCCCAGTGAAAAAAGGACAGAAAAAAACTACCAAATTTACAAAATCAGGATATATCATTAATGATTTTATAAATCAACATTATAATGTGTTCTTATATATTTATACCATTCCAGTGTGTCTCTTCTTGCTCGTGTTAAACACGATCTCATTAGCCCCGAGAAAAACAAGTAAAACTAAAAGAATTTAATTAATGAAGTTATAAATAAAATAATAATTTGATTGTAAAAGTAAATTATTAGACATACGTATCATTGCTAGAACAATAAAAGGATTCTGTGCTCTGAAAACATCTTCAAGAACCAAGCCCTAATTGTGCAATTGTAAATAAATCAATAAATGCGATATTTAGTCGATATTTAGTCATAAATCAGAATATCAGATGAAAAACATTGTAACAAACCATTAAGGTCAATTGTACTATACATCGAACCGCGCTGACAAATAAAGATCTTTCTAAGTGTAAACCAAACGATATAGAAATTATACCTATGATATTTACAAGAGAAAATTTAATATATAAATAAATATGTAAAAGGCAATTAAATTTCTATATACCGTTTATAAGAATAAACGCTGAAGCTATTCCTACATGATACCATTCGAGTGGAGCGTCATCAATTTTACTAGAATCTCGATGACAAGTATTGTTCGCTGAGGCTTGATAAAGTAATGGAAAGTTGATGTCAAAGGTCATTTTGTAAAAAAAAAATCTTGAACTCTAGAATGTTAAAATTCGAAAAAATAATCGAATTCACATACCTATTATAGTTTGGGATCAAAGAATCAAAAATTTTTTGAATTTAAAAGTTAATCAGATAATGCACACGCCGATCATACACATGAAAATCGCACGTCTGAAAAGGGCCCCTGAATATATACATAAACCGTTTGTCGTACACTTAGGCTAATTTTTTGAGAGGTTTGGTGTACGGTTACCTAAATTTCCTTTTTTGATGGTGATGCGGCTTGACTTATAATGTATATTTAATAATTAATAAGATTGGTGTACAGTTATTAACTTTATCAGATCAATTCGTAGTACATAACATAAAGATGATGTATGGTTATAAATGGTAAATATATATACTATCATGGTACTTCTCACTGGTTAGAAAAAATGATGATCTTCAATATGTACATTTTATTGAAAAATCTTATGAACTTAAACAATCTATTAAAGAAGTAGAAAAAATCATGCAAACAAGAAAAAATAATTCTAATGATAATGAATAACTTTTAAAATAGTTTTTTTTGTATTAAATTTATTAATAAACTTTATCATACATTATTATAATTTTTGATTAAACTTAATTTGTACACTTTATTATAAAGTAAAATTTCTATTTAAAGTTCTGTAGTTATAGTTGCCTGCCTAAACCTCCTAGTTTCAGCAGGCAACCTTATCTGTAGTAGCATAGCAGGCTTTCTATATTATCACATGAAATTTGCCGATCATTTTCAATTTTATCACATGATATAAGATATCGTTATGAGACATTATATTGATTCTTTTGAAAAATTTTACATACNTGTATATTCTCAAATTCTGCAAACATATTAATTTTATTTTAAACTTTAATCATACTTATTTTTATTAAAATCCATTTATTATTGATTAACTTTCATATGTAATAACTATTTAATTTAACACAATCTACATATTTTTTTTTATATAAATGTCTTAGCAAATTAAAATCTTACATAATAAATGTATCTCAAACTTTCCATCATTATAAATATTAATTTGGTATATTTGTATCTAAAATTTTATTAAAATTGGGAAAAAAATGGGGGACTTTAATATGTACTATCCATTTATATTTAGGATGGAATATAATTCTTTTAGCAAAATTGTAAATAATTTGATATACATGTATGCTAGAGACATGATTCTACATTTTTTTGAAAGGGCAAACTGAGTTCTATTTAAAAATTAAAATTCATATGAATTCAATTACCAGTTGTATTACTTTCGTTCAAAATAGCTGTATGAGAGATACTTTAACCAGTAAACAAAATGGGAATCAGCTGATTGCAAACCATTTTTCAGTTATTCACGATTTGCCTATTGATAAAGTCATAATAGCGTCATTCAAAAGTATCATTTTTTTTTAATTTTTTATGCATATGGGTACCCTCCAGATATGAAGAGTCAAGCTAAAAATAACACGTAGTACACTAATCTAACTCTATATTTTGTCCAACATATTAATTTCCAATTTTTTTCATTTAATTATTAATATTACTATATGTAGCAATTCAATCTGAATAATCTTTAATTCTAAAATTAGGGTAGAATTTCTTTTTTCAAATGAATGTAAAATAATTTATTTAGTATATGTGTATAAGTGATGAAAAATTAATGAATATATTACTAAAATCAGCAAAATTTAAATTATATTTCTTATCACAATAAAAAACTATAAAATTTCTTTTCATTTAATACTGTTTAAGCTCTTAATATAATGAAACTAATGAATCTTACAAAATAACTTCTAAAAGAAATGAGAAAAAAAATATATAATTAGTTTATTATAAAAAGAAAAAGAAAAAATTCCAAAAATTCTGTACACTGGTCAAAAACTGATCTATCTTACAGATATCTTACAGATATCTTATAAATATCGGGTATCCAAAATGCAGAAAATCTGCTATACATCGGGTACCCAATATGTATACTATAGAATTAAAAAATACAATTTATTAATTATCTTGCTATCCAGTGATCATAAAAAGATGAAATATAGCTCATTTAATTTGCCTCACTGAAACGTATCGAATGGTCATTTCTAGGTGTAATAGATGCTAAGATATTCAATAAATCGTAAAAAAATAAACAAAAAATGCCAATTTATCAAATATCTCAGCATCTATCATACCTAGAAATGCAAAATTAGTACCATTTGATACGTCTCAGTGAGGCGAATCGAATGAGCTATATTTCATCTTTTTATGATCACTGGATAGCGAGATAATTAATAAATTGTATTTTTTTAATTCTATAGTATACATATTGGGTACCCAATATATAGCAGATTTTCTGCATTTTGGGTATCCGATATTTATAAGATATCTGTAAGATAGATCAGTTTTTGACCAGTGGTACTGAAAAACTTATCGTTTATTCTGTAAAAATATAAAAATATTTGGCCAAACCATTTACCTTGTTGCTTTATTTATTTTAATAGACTATTACAGAAGCAAACTTCTAAAAAAATAAAAAAAAAGTAGTTGTATTAAATAAGAATAAATACTGAGTAAATAAAAATAATCAAAAAGTATAATATTACTATTTTGTGCGAAACTTTAACATATATGTAACTTCCAAATTACCTNTNCAATATTCAAATTATTTTGCAAGNNGNTTAAAATGGGTTTAAAATGTTGAAATATGCAGTTGGTTTTCGCTATTAAATTTTTTGTGNNNCTATTAAATTAAAATAGTAAAGATATNACNATCTTAAGTTTTGTGTAATATCATGAAATCTAGCTAATAAAAATACGCACACTTGTGTTAAACAACTTACATAATTCAAAATCACATGNCTCATTTAGATTTTGTAATTTATTTTTACATATCACTTCATTAAAATTTTTTTTATATGAAAAAAAAAGTGATTGGCAAAGTGATCAATACTGTGATAATACGAAAACCTGCTATGTTATCTGTAGTACATAAAATAATAAATTTTAAGATTTGTGTACACTTTATATTAAAATTTTAATGTACACTTATATGAATGTCAAAAATGAAGATTTATATATGCGTCATACTGATATTTAGAGATCCTTTTGAAATGTATGCCAGATTAGTAGCACATCCATAGTATCACAATTTACTCCTATATCACCACAAAAAAATTTCACCTCATGTAACTTTTGGCCATAATTATAGCATTAGAAAATTAATCATATAATAAATAAGGGTATAATAAATAAGTTTTTAACTGTTGAATATTTAGTAAAAATAAAGAATGAAAGGTGTAATACAGTATGACAAATATTTTACTATGGTCAGATCAGCATCACAGCTATGATCACATAATCAGTCCAATCAAAACACTTATGATTATCATATCACACTAATAAATATATCTCACTTATCATGCTTATTTTTTTATACTCTTATCTTTAAACATAAAACTAAAGATAGTTATTTTTATTAGAAATATTGTTAAACTTCTTTTTAATACTTATAACCTATTTTTTTATCTTTATGAAATAATATAATTGCTAATTTATCACAAAGAAATTAAGTTAAACAACTTAAGTTATGATTTATGAAACAATATGGACATCACAGAAAATACTGTACTTCACAAAATATTTTACAGGTTACATATTTTTTTATACTTAAAGTCTTTTTAGACATAAATATATTTTTAAAATAAAAAAAACCAAATCTAATATACACTATAAATTAATTTTAACATACTAAATATACACTATAAATTAAATATTATATTAAAGTAAATTATCATAATAAATTAAACTACTATAATAGATAAACTTTAATTATTATGTTATTACATAATGTTATATTAAAAATGTGAGTATATAACTATTTGCTATATATAGATAGAATTGATTATTATTATATTATGTATAGCAATATTTATTAATTTGTTAAATAGCAATGATTTTCATGCATTTATTTCATGTTTATCATTTTATCATTAGATACTTTCTTGGAATTCTTTACCAGTACTTTTAAAATTAACAATTCCTTAATATTACACATATTTAATTGAAAATTATAAAAAATTACTATCATATTAAATTGCTAAAAACTTCACAATACTGCAATTTAAGCTAGATGCATATGTAGATGTTAAGAATAAAAAAAAAGTATGTGAATGATTTAAAGCATCTGAGTTGAAATTAAAAACAATAATGCCAAAAATTAAGTACTATAAAATAAAAGAAAAACAAGTGTTATTTCGTGAGATAAGATATTATATTTATAGCAACAAAGTGAAGGAAAAATAAGAAAAACATGAAGTAAAATGTTAAAGTTTGTCTTAATTATAGAATATAAGTATACTGCAACTATTCATCTTTGGTTAAAATGCTAGTACTTTGAATTAAATTATCCTTTAAAAATTAATATAAAATTTATATATAATTATATAATTAACTTAGCCAAATCTTTAAGTTATCAATTTATAAGTAAAGAAATTTGTAAAAAATTATTAAAACTTTTAAAAATAGTTACTCTCTTGTAATAACAATATATGCCTATGAAGATAAATTATATCTTAGCACTATAGATAAACAAAAACTGTTAATGCTATTTGCAGATATACTTTTTTATGAATTAATTATGATTTTGACATTATATCTGTAAAAATCTACTATAATTAATTTTGTCATAGATTTTTTTTTTGATATAATGACATATTGCATTATAACAGACATATTGCATTTTAACAGACGTATTGATTTTGACAAATATATTGAATTGATATATTACATAATACATATTAAAAATGGAGTTACACTATTACAGTATCATATAATAGGTAATACATATACTAGCAAGTAGCAATATTTAATTTTTTTTTATTTTTTTCTTTGTTTTAACAAAATGAGTTTACCTAAAAAAATAAAAATAAAAAAATGAGTGAAATATTAATAAGTGAAATGTCATTATCTTATTCTGCATAAAAACTAAATAAAACAATTGCTAAATCAGGGTAAAAACTAAAAAAAAGTTTAAAACTTTTTTATTTCTAAAAAAAAAAAGATAGTTACCAAAGTTTAAATATAATTATTATCCATGGAGTCAAAAATATAGTAAACCAAATAGTATAGAAGCAATTTAGTACTTAATTACCATAAAATACCTATTGAAATTAAAGAAAAATTTTTACTTATTGTAAAAACACATGGTGAAAACCAAACCATAAAAATAAAATGTGAAGTAAGATTAATAAAAAAAATAAAATTTTATTAATAATCAATCACAAAATATGGACAATCAGATTTTATTAAACCAGCTAGACAGCTAATTTGTAATTAGACAATAGCTAAATTTTTCATCTATTATGATTTTCTTTTTGTCTCATAAAACATCTCTTCTTTATTAATATAATAAAAAGTTTATGTTTGGAATATAAGCTACTATCTGCACATACTTTATCAAAAGATTTTTTATATATAGAATTAGCTAACATCATAATAGATCAGTATTTAATGCTAAAAAGAACAAAAAATTTAATATTAGATAAGCATTAATTGTAATATTTATACTAAATACTTGTAATAAATTATTAAATAATATATTTTAAATTAGGCTTTGATGGCTGGACTAGCCTTTAGGGCAATTCTTATATGCATTTATAATTATTATATCTGACTGAAAGAAATAATTTATAGTATTAAAAATCTTTTTGCAAACTCCCATATAGCAAATTTTTTCACAAATCAGTTAGATAAAATAATCAATGATTGGTGTAAAAAATTTTTGCAGCTGTTGTCTCAAATCAATATACAGTAGCAAAAAAGAAAATTTCTGAGCAATATAAATATATATTACCAATTCATTGTATAGCTTACCATATAAACTTAATCTTAACTGATATTTGTAAATATCATTCAACATTGATATAATTTCAAAATATCACAGAATTGTTAAATATTTCAAAATTTACATCAAGCTAAAAAGAAACTTCATAAAAAATTACAAAAGAAATAAAAGGGGGCAGATTAAAAAATTATATTATAACCAAATAAACTACCACTTGAAACTATACTAATTTTATTTTGTGTCTTGAGCAAATACTAAAAGAAGTAAAAATAATTATATATTTTCTTAATTGTTTGTATTATAAGTATTTTAACTTTCACAATAAATTAGATATTAGAAAAAAATCTGGAAAAATTCAATTCAGAAGTTACAAAATTCATTTAAGCTGATCTTTTTAATTGATATGAAAGCTATAAATACCCTGCTAGAACTGGTAAAATGTATTATTAAAATATTAATATTTAAGATAATATCTCTTGCAAACTGTTTTATTGAATTAATTAAACTTTCACAAAAAATCAATTCATTTCCACCTGTTTCTGATTATGAATTTAAACACAAATATATAAAGCTTTTTAATAAGCATTGATAACAATTTAATATTGATCTATATATTTTAGCATACTTATTTCATCTACTATACAGAGGTAAATTTTTTTTAATTTTTTTGAATTAAAATGTATCAAGAATTAACTTCTTTATATTATTTAGGAAAAGGATTATATCCAATTATTTTTCATAATATATATCTTTTAGCCATAAAAAAATTCTTCTGCTTGATTAGTTTTTCAAATTTGGTCTTTTTACTTAAAAGAAATTGAATTTAATTATCCTTTTAGTGATCATAATAATATTATCATCTGACATATGTGCAATCCTGTGTCAGATGAAGAAAATTATATATAGAAATTAATATTAAAAATATTATCTATTATGCCACATAACATAAAATATGAGAGAGTTTTTTTAATATTGGGTTGGTATACCAATAAAAGATGTACCAAGTAAGTTTTAAACAATTATTTTCTTAATAATATTAATATAAGTATATTGTATTTAATATTAATAATATTTTAAATATAAATAAATTAAAAGTTGAAAAGTTAGAAGTTCTAACTAAACTCTGAAGCTTGGTTTGAAAGACCAATTTCAGGCCCTTGTACCTTGCCCGAAATGCCACAAGCTTTATGAAAAGGATGAAGTAGAAAACTTTCGTCAAGGTGTAACTCCTGCAATTATGAAATGTNNTCATGTTGAGTTTCCCAATTCATCAACCCGTCGATTGAATTTGTGCCAAGAACCTTTATCTCNACTAACAAAATCATTAGATGCTTCGATCATAATTCGGCCTGAATTGATATATCCGTTTGCCNGAATTAATAATCAATTGNCAANAATGCTTCNTCNATCTGGTTTCGAAAGTTCTCTCAGACATTGGGCAACTCGGTCAAAGATGGATAACATTTTGACTGATATTTATGACGGAGAAGTCTGGAGAACTTTCAAAGACGACGATTCGACTGTTTTTTTC